>APFE031506482.1:165915-188823 GCA_000404065.3 Pinus taeda | reverse complement strand
CTGAACCAAAACTGTTGTATGGCCTTTCTAGAAAATCATGCCCAAAATCTGTCTTTCACTGTGTGTTAACTCAGCTGTACGGACTTGCTGAAACGCTGCCTTGGAATGTGTGCCAAGCTGCTGCCTCCTTCTCCTCACTGTCCAAAAATCTCCCTTGCTCTCTTGCTCTCCTTCTCTCAATCTGCTCATGAAAGAATAAATGACATTTTTCCTCCTTTAATCTAACCCTAAGTGACTTTTGGGGAATCCCTAAATCCAATGGCTGAAATAGATTTAGATCAATGGCTGAGATTAAATGCTCATTTAAATTCACTTTCTATTTTTTAATTCACCAACTTTAATAAAGACCCACTTAGTCATTTATTTCCAAAGTCACTTTTCCTTTCTAATTTTACATTAACTTTATTAAAGTCACTTTAAAATTAGACTTTAGTAACTTTATCACTTAAAGTCGTTTTTAAATTAGATTTTAACTTTATAAAAAATTATAAAGTCACTTTAGGAGAAAAATTAAAATCTTTTGGACACTTTTCCCTAGGCCAAAGATCAAAGCCTAAGGGAACCACCTGTCTTCCGGTACCAAATTTCAACATCTATGAGGCAAAGTTGTGGAATTGATTCATGATGCCACCAAAAGACAAGTTGCTTAAGCTAATGATTGCTCAAAAATCCTTGAAGCCTGGCGAGCCTGGCTCCCCCCCTTCTATGGTTGCACCAAGAGATTTCTCTAATATAACTACACTCTTTGGTAGAGTGCCTCATGCCTTATTGCATATCTTTTTCCCCATTACAAACATACTAAATCCGACTACAACTATTTTCTTTCTAGAGGGGTTTAGGCTCTAAATCTAGGGCATGCAGCCACTCATACCCATCATTTGTAGATATGAGGATGGAGCTTCTGACTTGAGATGAAATGATAATCTGCCACAACCTGTGTCCTACTCTAGAAGAGCATGCTTGGGCCCCCACTTCTTCCCATTACTTCTTAGCTTGCCAAAGTCTCATCGCCACCACTTGATTCCCACAACTTGTTTCCTACTCTATGAGAGCATGCTTGGGCTCCCACTTCTTCCCATTTCTTCTTAGCTTGCCAAAGTGCCACCGCCACCATTTGATCTTATCCCTTGGCCTACCCATTAGAAGCTTTGAGATGGGTGTAGACTATCTGCAGTGACTTGGTAACTAGGGGGAAAGCTTTGTGGATTAGTGAAGGTGGCCATATTGATGGGTAACCCTTCAACTACTCTAGGACTCTAAGAGGTAAGGAATGAAATATTGCAAAGGCCAAACAACAATTTATAGGTTGGATATCTTACTTTGTGAGTACAACATCATCCAAAACTCCAAATCCCTGTATACTTCACCCTACTTTGTTTGGTTGGGAGGAGAACTAATCTATAACACTCTTAACTCATTCAAATCTTACCTCGACTTGGTAGAGGATTTGATTGTTTGCTCCATTAAACGTTATTAGTATGGTTACCCCATCTGTACGGTTATCTTTGGAGTCGTCGATGCTTTAAAGTCACACTTCATGCATGGGAGACACCTCAAATGAAGGTGAACCAATTCAGTCCTATTGCTGATACAGTTTACACTCTCTTGGTTACCTAGTTGAGGCAAGGCTTGTAATGTTGGTCCATCTCGTAAGGAATGCAAGGAAATCTAAAGCCAAGGATATGCAATTTGTAATATGCTTGACTGGCAGAAAATACCAGAAGAGCGAATATGCCAACGATACCATAGAACAATAACACAATGAGATGAGAACAACAAAAACTTTTTATTAAGATCTACAAAAATATTGTTCACTTGCCTCTTCGAGGGGGCAACCTCTAGTAGAGCAGAGCTCAACTACAAAACACAACAATACTTTCCTTACTATCTTCGACATTATATAGTTTTTTGAGACTCAAAACCCTAACTACTCGTGGTCCCTTACATATTGCAGGTTAACCACTTTATTTCTAACTATGGCCCGTTATAACTAATTGTGGTCCCTATTTTATAATGTCGGTCAACCACTTACAATGCTTACAAGCTTTATTTATTAGACTAACTAATCATGACTCCTATGATGCCCCTTGGGCTTATTACATTAATAAAGGGGTTAGGTTCGAACCCTAACATGCCCTCCCCCTTCAGAAACAGACTTGTCCTCAAGGTTGAAGTTGTGGAAATTTCTGAAGAATAGTAGTTGGTTCCCATGCTGCATATTTTGGTTATGTTTCTTTCCACTGGATGGGGACTTCCTTGATAGTGTGGTCGCAGAGATGTTCCCTGGAATCTGCGACTTGTTCCGGCTGGAGCCAAATAGATCCTTCCTCGTCCAATTCAAGCAAGGTAGTTTGAACCTTACAATTGTGCCCCATGACTTTCTTGAAGCAGGAGATGGAAGATGGGGTGGATTTTGGAAGTGGTCAGCAATGCTAGTTTATAGGTGACGAAGCCAATTCGTTAAACCAACTGATAAGACCCATAAAATTTTGGAGCTAACTTTTGGAAGCCCTTTTCTTTGAATGATGTCTGCTTATAAGGCTGGAGTCAAAGGAGCACTTGGTCACCCACTTGAAAAGATATTTTGAACGATGTTGTTCAGCCTATTGCTTCATCTAGTATTGTGCTTGGTTGAGATTATCTTTCAGGATAGTGAGAGTGGCAGCTCGGTTCTAAAGCAGTGTATCCACTGCCTGGACTTCGAAAGATCATGGAAGATAAGAAGTTGGCGAAGGTGGGAGTTGGCCATACACCACCTCATACGGTGTCATCTTGGTTGCTTCAAAATAATTAGTACTATACCACCATTCCGCTCAAGGTAACCACTGCACCCATGATGTTGCCTATCCAAAGCAAAGCACAACGAGTAGGTTTCCAAACATTTGTTTACCGCTTCAGTTTGACCATCTGTCTAGGGGTGATAAGTTGTACTCATTTGGAGTTGTGTGCCATGTAGTGTGAAAAGCTCCAGCCAGAAATTGTTGGTGAATGTAGGATCTCGATCAGACACAATAGAGGTAGGCATGCCATGCAATTTGAGAATTTGATCCATGAAGACCTGAGCCACTAGAGCTAGAGTGAACAAGTGCGGTAAGACACAAAAATGGGCATATTTGGAGAGTCGATCAACTACCACCATGATGACAGACTACTTACCTGATTTAGGGAGACCAGTAATGAAGTCCATGGAGACATTTGTCCATATAGAAGCAGGTAGCGGCTATGGTTGTAAGGTTCCTGGTGTCTTCATTGTTTCCCCTTTGTTGCTTCGAAAGACATCACATTCAGCCACAAATGTAAGAAGGTCTTGTTTCATCCCTTCCCAAAAAAAAGAGCGGCATGCACGAGCATAAGTCTTCTGAAAGCCTGAATGTCCTGTAATGGGAGAGGAGTGCAGCTCTGCTAGGATGCGTGGCTTGAGAGTGGAGTTAGGAGAGAGAAGCACACAATCTTTATCGAAGAATATCTTCCTGCCAAGTGTAACACGCAGGAGGGTTAGAACGTAGGATCCCCTTGTAACCTATGAAACCAGATTCGTCCCCTAGGCCCTACATGTCCCGAATCTAGTGAATCAAACACGATTCGGGCGGGGATTCGTGCCCGAAAATCGGGACACGTTGTGTCAATTGGGACACTTCGAATGCGGAACATGTCCCGACCAGGACACTTCGAATCCAAAACGTGTCCCGATCATGACACTTCTATTTGCACATTCACTTGTTCAGTTTGTCATGGGTTTGCTATGGTTGTTTTGGAGCAAGGAGCAAAGGGCGTGGGAGCATTTTCAAGGAGATTCAGGCAACAAGTAAGTGCTAGAGCCTGTCAGATTTGATGATGGTGATACTATAGAGGGATCATCCTCCACACCAACAGATGCAGAGATGACTTTGGATACAGAGGAGGAGGATGCAGCAGAGGAAAGCAGTGGTGGCTATGATGATGAGGACAACGATGTTGATTTTGATGATGACTATGAGGATTGATGACTCATGAGTCATGAGCTACCTACTGCCTTGAGGCTTGTAGACTTGTAGTTGTAGTTGTTTTATATTTGCTATTTCTATTTGCCATTGGCATTGCACTACCTATGTAAACAATAACACATTTTGATTTTGATGACTTAATGAGAAAACTACAATATCTTTATCTTACTATCTTGTCCTTCTCCTATTGGATCATTGATGAATTGAATATGTATTATACATTTATAATTTATCATTTATCATTTATGTCACAATTGTATTTGTAATTTTGTTTGCATAATGTTACTCTGTAAAACTTACATCTAGATGAAGATTTACGTTTGAATCAATGAATTTGTATCATGAATGAGAATGTGTAAGAAATATCTAATTTTTAATATGTGTGTATATATATACACACACACACACAGACATATATAACGTATCTGAACTGTCCTGTTCCTGGGGGTCAACGTGTCCGTATCCGACACTCGAATCCCCATATCCGTCGAATCTCGAATCCCCGTGTTAGGTGACTTAGCTTGTAACCTTTGGATTAGTTGTGAAAGAGATGAATGGGAAAACAATTCACCGCGGACCTCCTCAATCCAAGATGGGATGGGCAAAGATAGGGATAAGAGGGTGTCGTCCTCCTCATATTTTCGAGATAAAGCATCTGCCACAACATTGTCGCGACCCTTCGTATAGATTATCTCATAGTCATAGCCCAACATTTTGGTAAGCCATTTGTTTTGTTGTGGCGAGAATAAGCATTGCTCCAAGAAATGCTTCAGACTATAGTGGTCAGTTCTTATCTAGAAACAACATCCAAGCAAGTATGGTCTCCAAGTGTCTATTGCATGGAATATGCCCATCATTTCTTTCTCATAAGTGGATTGACCCAAATTCTTGCCACTTAATTGTTGGTTGGTGAAGGCAATTGGTCAACCTCCTTGTGTTAAGACTGCTCCAATACATGTCCCTGAGGCATCACATTCAATCACAAAGGGTCTTGTAAAATCTAGAAGATCCAAAATCGGGGTGGAACACATGGCCTGTTTGAGATCCATGAAGGCCTGTTGAGTTGCTTCTATCCAGGTGAACGCATTTTTCTTAAAAAGACTCGTCAATGGTTTGCCAATGTGTCCATAATTTTGAAAAAATTGTGATAGTATCTTGTGAGACCCAAAAATCCCCATAGACTTTTCAAGGTCTGAGGTTGTGGCAAATCTTGGATTGCTTGAATCTTTTGGGGTCCACTCGTACTCCTGCTTGGTCGACAATGTGTACCAAGTACTCCACCTTTTCCATTCCAAAAGAAAATTTGGACAATTTGACAAATAATTTATTCTCCTATAGAAGTTGCTAGACCCAATCAACATGTTGAAGATGTATTTCCCATGTTTTGTTGTAGATCAGTATATCATCAAAAAATACCAAGATAAACTTTTTGAGATAGGGATTGAGAAGGTGATTCATGAGACTTTGAAAGGTGGACGGTGCATTACAAAGACCAAAGGACATAACCAAAAATTCATAGTGACCTTCATGGGTTCTGAAAGTTGTCTTGGGGATGTCTAGTATTTTCATTCTGATTTGGTGATAGCCCGAACAAAGATCCAACTTGGTAAAGAATTGGGCGCCAGAGAGTTCATCTAAGAGATCATCGACGACTGGAATAGGAAACTTGTCCCTGATGGTGAGCTTATTAAGGGCCCTGAAATCGGGACACATGTGCCATTCCCCATCCTTCTTTAGGACCATGACCACTGGGGAGGAATAGGGGTTGGTGTTGGGACAAATCATGTTTGCTTCTAGTAGCTCCTTAATAATCTTTTCTATTTCATTCTTTTGTGAAAATGGGTACCTATAGGGTCATACAATGGGCGGCTGGCTACCCAAAATCAAAGGGATGTTATGATCATGCTCACCTCGAGAGGGGCTAGTTCCTTGGGTTTTTCAAACATTTGTTGATGGTGACTCAACACATTTTGCATGTTTGGATGAATATTGGCAACGCTAGATTCAATGGCCTGAATGTTGGGTTAGAACCATCAAATTTGTGTATGTCAATCTTGGGTGTCTTATTGAAAGCCTATTGGTGACCCCCATGGAAATGATGATACCCCTCGTAGCAATGGTGGCTAGATTTGCCTTCAGGTGGGCATCGACCTTGTCTCCCTTCCCCATGGAGCCTTTCTCCTTGAGTTGTGGTAGGAGGTTAGCCAGGACCTATGCAACTGCATCTTGGATTTTGGTGGTGAGGTTTGCTTTGATGTCATCCACTTTTTTCTGGAGGCTTTCCATAGCCCTCATCGTTACCATACACTAGCCTGAGTCAAAATTTTGGTTTACTTCAAATTAGTACAGTTGCAGTGGATGTGATGCAAGGAGTCTTTTGATGTAGGTCACTTGCAAGCACTACTGAAAAATTTGGGACCGCGTGAAAAAAACACTTACTAGCGGATGTATCACTGCGATTAGCTCGCCATCCTGAATCTCGTGGGCTAGGTCTATTGCAAGCGAAATTTTGGGACCACCAGACTTACGGGAGTTTTACTCCCAGAAGATCAATATTGCAGCAATCAAAATCCCAAAATCTTTATAGTGCAAAATGTGTAGGAATTTGACAGTCCCACTAGTCTGTACTGCAACGACGGAAACCCCAACATCTGGGTACTGCAAAAATTGCAATGACAAAAACCCCAATAGCTGGATACAGTAAGATTTGATTTGTACTACGGTGGCAGAAACCCCAACGGCAGGATACAACGAGATCTAATCTATATTGTTGTGGCAAAAACCCCAACTTCTGGATACTGCAAGATGTGACGGCCAATCAGCAGAAGAGAGGGAACTAGGGCAGTAAAGGAGTGTCAGGTGCTACAAATCATGATAAATGTCAGGGGTCCAACAATAATACTCAACCCAATCTTTCAGGGGGCTAACTAAGGAGGATCGACAGTGCCCTTAACTGTACTACCCGACTACCCTAGGTACATGTAAGTAATCTCCCTGGGTGTACAGCAAGACGGTCGACGACTTATCTATGGTTTGGTTTCAGGGTAACCTTGGGGGCTTCTGATATACCAGAGGTATATGGAAGTGCAATCTGTGTACAAGTGTTTTTGATGCGCTAATACTCGAAGGGGTACCAACAGGGGTTACAAGGGAGTCCAACGGACGTGACCACCTCTTGTAGTTCCTGTGTGTATGACTCCGCAGTCGCAGGTTGGTGCGCATAACGACAGATCTTTGTAGTTTAAAGACATCAAAACACATCTCTAGCCTAAAAAGAAATTGCTAAAATTGGTGGTGTGGTTGGCCCAAGAAAGTGCTCTAATACCACTTGCAATATGCTTTACCTGCATAAAATATCAAAAGAGCGAATATGTCAGCGATACCATAGAACAGTAACACAATGAGATGAAAAAAACAAAAACATTTTATTAAGATCTACAGAAATATTGTTCACTTGCCTCTTTGAGGGGGCAACCTCTAGTAGAATAGAGCTCAATTACACAACACAACACAACACTTTCCTTACTATCTTCGACATTATATTGTTTCTTGAGACCCAAAATCCTAACTACTCATGGTCCCTTACATAATGCGGGTTAACCACTTTATTTATTAACTATGGCCAGTTATAACTAATTGTGGTCCATTTTCTATAATGCAGGTCAACCACTTACAATGCTTATGGGCTTTATTTATTAGACTAACTAATCATGACTCGTATGGTGCCTCTTGGGCTTATTACATTAATAAAGGTGTTAGGGTCTGACCCTAACACAATCTGACCATGTTGCATAAGGTCATGAGAGGAAGGCAGGTTCCACATCATCAATAGGTCAAAGGGCATGAGAGAAGATGTCACATTGCCACATTGCAACGACACATTTGAGAAGCTCAAGGGATAAGAGCAATTCATAAATATAGGAGTCATTGTTGCCTAATAGATGTTTTGATTGCGGGGAAGCACTAGCCATACACGTGGATGACTAGTGGAAACTTAGGGTTTTGACTATCAAGTAAGCACTGTAAGAGTGTCAATGCTTGATCCAATAGGAAGGTTAGACAAAGGAAGCTCCTTTGACATTGCAAATGGATGGTAAGCAAGATAGCGAGGAGGCAAGGATTTTAGTTCACCAATAAGAAATGATACAAAAAAGACAAAGAACAAAGTGCATGAGAACCATAATATTCAAAACCGGTCAGTTTGAACAGTCAAATCGGACGGTTCATTAACCCCAACCATCAAACCGGTTGAAAAACCAATTTTTCTAAGTGGACCCATAGTTTTTGGGCCTAATCAGCGATAAACCGGTTGGTTTATTGCCAGGTCGGCAACAGACCCCATGGAAGGTTAAACGGTTTTTCAAGTCATTTTAAGGGAAACTAGAGGCTATTTCCCTCCAAAAACAGCGCCTTCAAGCGTTTAAAAGGATGTCTCCCCTCTCACTTGCCTCACACATCTCATTTGGAGTTTTTGTGAGCTTCATTGTGAGGTTGGAGTGTTGAGTTTTCACTGGAGTAGTGGAACAGCAGAGAGTTTGGGCCGAGTATCAGCCACCATGCCTCCAAAAGCCAAGGATACTGCATGGGTTCATTGTGATATGATTGATGGCAAAATGATATGCAAATATTGCCAAAAATCTATTAAAGGAAGGGGTATTAACAGGTTCAAGCAACACTTAGCTAGGATAGGAGGCCATGTTAATCCATGTAGAGCACCAAAAGAAGTAATAGGGCATATTAAGGCAGAATACCATCAGAAGTTTGAGACTCAAGTCACTAAACTAGCTGAGAAGTTTGTGACTCAAGAAGTTGCAAAGTTTGAGAGTCGAGACTCAACCAACTGAGTTTGATCATGATGAGAAGTTTCAAGTGATAATATTGATCACTAATTTGTAGACTTGTAGTAGGCCAATGGCCCCATAGCATGTAGGCTTTGTTTTTGGACTCTAGAGACCATTTAGAGCCTCATTGATTATATATTTGTTGCAAATATGTATTGCACTCAGCGCCATTTTGATATATTCCCCTTTACATGGTAAATATGAGCAAACTTTGCATATTTTTGTCTCTATTGGTTTGGAATCATGGTTTAAATCTTAAAAATAGTTTTTTCATTAAAAATTTATTATTTCATGCATGTTTTTTAAATTTGTTCATTGAGATCTAACTAGTACTAGTTTGACCGGCTCTGATTTGAAACACGGTTTATTAGGTGGACCGGTCTAGTCACCAGTTCCAGTTTTGAATACTATGATGAGAAGATGCCACGCCACACATCAACATGACAGCGACTCGAGTTCTAGATATCATAGATAAAGGAGTGTGGCATTACTTACAAAATCCTAATAGTTGGATCATCGCTAACCATACACATGGATAGTGAGTGGAGAGTCGATAAAATGTGAGTCCAGGAAAATCAGCTGAGCAACGATGGACCACCTCACAGCAAAGGGCTTGTCAGAGAACCAAACATGCTTAAGGAAACCCCTGTAGTCAGAATCTAGTCGGCCACACACATGGATGACTACCAAAGAATCAGGGAATCGAGAATAAGAACATGATTAAGAAAAGGTCCAAAAGCAACGAAGGTCATTGGGATAACACATGGACGGTCAAGTGCATATCAGACCCCAAGGAGCAAAAGCAATTAAGACCCTGCATTGATTTTGTATCGGAGCAATGGGAGGCAAAAGCTAGCGAGGTGGGAGAGAAAGCAAGAGAAGGATCATAGTTACCTATTAGCAACAAAAAATCCAAAAATTGCAAGCTATTTCATAAGACTATAGAAAGCCAACAGCAAACACAAAAGGTGGTACCCAACAAAATGTAGGTGTTACAAAATTTTCTTGGGTCTGTTGAAGTTTCAACATACTGGCCATCTGATTTGCATAGAAAACACTAAGATCGTTGCAAAGATGAGCCACTATGGCAAAATAAAGGTATGTGAAGTCCTTTAAAATAGAATTAAATGTTTCTAACATCAACACAGAGAAAGGCTTCAAAAAAAAAGTTCACAGGCTGTTATACATAAAATTTATGTTAATTTTAGATAACAATGGTATGTTCTATGCTTAAGAGCAATTTACTTCGATTTTTCTTATTAGCCCAATATCAATTTCCAGATTAGCAATCACATTAACATTGAGAGTAAATGCAGATAGAACATACACAATAAGCAGAAGACAAGCCAAGACAAGAGGACACAATATTTGGCGGATGCCAAGGAAAAACCCCAATGTCGGGAAAACCCTTCGATCAAATCTTTTTATTATTCTTCAAAAGTTCAGCACAGAGAGAGTACAATATACAAAATTCACTTGCCCAAACACTGAAGTCCAGTCAAACTACAATCAACAGGATGCCCTAACCAGAAAGTCAACGTTGGTCAAACCAGCAAAATGTCTACTCCAAATCAACTCGGTCAAACCCACTCAACTTGACCTTCAGGGATTGTCAAAATCAGCGCAAAACAGTGCGGAAATTCTCGATCAAAGTTGGTCAACGCAAATCAACGCTATAGTCAAACTTGTTGTGGTCAACATTGGTCAACTTGCATAGAAAATCTTGATTTATGTGCTAGAATATGCGGCCTGCCCAAACAGAGAATTTCTCACCAAAAACACAGTCAAACATTGCCTAGTCAACTCTAGTCAAAATTGGCTGCAACTCGGTCAACGTAGAGAACAGAAAAATCCAGTCAACTCTTCGCACGTGTGGAGAAGAACAGGCTACCTGAAATTCATACAACCCAATCAGATGAAGAGAGAGAAAGATGTGTGATGATGAGTGAGTAAATGAGGAAAATGACTCATCTGTATATATACACAACGTTGAGGGTGAAGAGACACATCTATTGGAATTCATGAGCCTACATTAGACTTCTAGCCGACCTTGACAATTTGTCTATAGAAAAAATAAATTCATAATTCCATTTATACTTGTCAGAATGAGATGATCTTTAGATCAATCCTACACCTCTCGGAAAGAGAAATCCAATAAAAATATCATCTCCATCATATGAGTTGTCCAATGTGGAGTTTGGCCCTAGTTGCCAATTTTAACACTCCCTCTCAACTAGGGAGAACTCCACCTGCCAAACCATCTATCAAACTGTACCATCCTTGTCATCCCTACTCTGCTATGCTCTGTTGAAACATGAAGAAATAATGAAGAAAAATTTACAATGTTCCACCAAGACTCCGATGCCGGGAGACGCAGGTGCGGGGAGACGCACAAGGGGGACGTGTGGGAGTACCCTCAAATTTTAGGGAAATTTCGGGGGTGCGGGCAGACGTCGAGGTATATATATATTATATATATATATATATATTATATATATATATATAAATATATTAATATATATATATATTATATATATATATATATTCATTGTTCACTGTTCAATAATGAAAGCATAAAAATATTAAATAGACAGTTGAATCATTGATCCATCCTCATCATTCATTTTAATACATACATCATTCATATGACATACTCGAGTCTCATTATTGAATTATTCATACATACCATGAGATTCGATAAAAATAAATAAAAATCAATAATGAAATATTCAAATACATTGATCCATATTATTCATCATTCAATGATTCATCATTCTACAATCTACATTGATTTAAAAATTAAATTCATCATTCATCATTCTAGAATCTAAATTGAAAGCAAAACATACTAGTATATTTTCAAAGATTGAACACTAAATTTATATAGCTCAAAGTTTGAATCTAGGTTTTAGACTTTTAGTTATTTAATATTTTTTTGTTCTATTTAGTTTTAATTTTAAATTTTTTTAATTGTTTTGTTTTTTAATTTTTAATTTGGGTCTTATTAGACAAATTTAAAGGGGGGCGCCCAGAAGCACCCTTTTTGAAGGGGGACGCCCAGACGCACCCTTTTCGGGTAGTCTAGACTCCCACACTCGGGAAACGCACCCCCTTGCGTCTCCTCGAGACTCCCCAAAAAGGGTGTGTGGGGAAACGCACCCTCAAGAGACTCCACATCCCGAGTGCAAGGGGTGCGAAAGGTGCGTGCACCCAACCCTGGGGGAAGAGCCCCGTGGAACACTGAGAAAAAATGATCGAGAGTGTATCATACCACTCTCCACTGACCCGAAGTCAGTCTCTATTGATCCCAAATCAATATTAAACATTCTAGCATAGGGAGTACGATAGTACAAGAAGTGTCCATCGGTAGTACTATGGTCCCTATCTTCATTTCCCTACTCATTGGCTAGATGAGAGGTACTTCCCATGAGTCCCGGACTGCATGGGTAGTGTTAGAGTCCTATAGTGATAGGATTTATAATTTTGAATTGGCTAAGGTTAAGCCTTGTAATATTGTACATACCTTTGCTTTCTGCAAATGTTGTCCATATTAAAAATTAAAAAATGTAAAGAGGACATGTCCTAAAAGAAATATCAAAGGACAAAAAGAATAAGAAAATATCAAAAAATGAAAATATATGAACCCCAAAAACAAAGACAAATCATGAAAGTGTGCAAGTCTAAATACCACTACTATTTTACTTCTTCTGCAAATAATGGTTGTGTTCAATTTGTCATACATGCCACAACCCATGGTAGTCAAACTGTTTAATCTTGATTATTTCATGCTTTGAATTTTATGTTTATAGTTAGAGAATAAAATCTTACCAAACAACTTAATCTTGGCAGATCATTAGATAGGTAGAGAAAATAAAAGGAGCTCACCAGTTTAATCTGAGCCCTTGAAAGATATAAGGTTAGAAATAGATAGTTTGTTTTATAAAAGAAAAGGAAACAAAAGGGTTTGCTAGCTTAAGTAATGTTGGTAAGTAATAAGTAAGTAGAAGAAAGGTTGCTGAAGTATAAAGTTGATTGGACAAAAGCACATTTATCATGCTTAATCATATGTTTCAATGAGCACGAGCAATTAAGAAAGCAAAAACAGAGGTTTACAAGTTGATTTAATTGACTTTCCCTCATTCATTCATCCCTATACTTACTAATTTCTCCATCCACAAGTATGTTCTAGTACTAAAAATCCTTCAAGTCATAAAGGCTCAGAGCATTTCTCTGACTTTTGGTGGGACCCGACTCTCAGCTTAATGACTTATGGACATCAAGTGTTAGAATTCCCTTCATAAAGTCATTTCCCTTCATTACCCTAATAAAACCCCTTTTCCTAAGGTTAAACTCCATTTGCCTATGAAAAGTAAAAAACCCCATGTTAAATTCCATTTCACTCAAAATACCCACAAAAAGATTTTATCCTAAGTATAAGTGTATGTAAAGGAAAAGCTCAAATATTACATTATACTTAGTATTATTTTCATTCTACTCATTTCAATTCATATTAATTTCTAACTTAATAATATAGCTCACGATATACCATTTTTCCTCGTATATAAATAAATCCCCGTATATATCACCCCTACCCTTAGTTTAACTATAAACTATATTTTTACTCTGTCCCCCCGACAAAATCCTCAACTCACCAATTCTCCGTAAAGTTAAGATAATCCCTCCATTAACCCCGTCCAATCATTTAATCCCGTGTTTAACTCCAGAATAATCACAAACCATCATTAATTAAAGCCCCAGGCCCCCCCAGAACCTTTGCCCATTTCATCCATGCTAATCTGTCACCCGACTGTCGTCTGATCGTCAGCACCACCCCGTCCGATCATTTAATCCCGTGTTTAACTCCAGAATAATCACAAACCACCATTAATTAAAGCCCCAGGCCCCCCAAAAACCTTTGCCCATTTCATCCGTGCTAATCTGTCACCCGACTGTCGTCCAATCGTCAGCACCTGAATCTAACGATTCACAACCATATCGAGTTCACTCGATATCCGACCTTTACCTGCCCGATAAAGTGGTATTACCCGGACCCCCGTCTGCTACGTGTTAAGGTAGATCAGGTGACCTCGCCAAAATACCGCCTCCTCGATAAAGCGGTGTGATGGCTTGGAAAAACTGTCTCCCCGCCCAACCCAAAAAACCGCCCACTATTCATTCATAGTTCACCCGCCAAAAAATAACCGTTGTTTAATAAAAAGGCCGAGAAGCCCTATTCGGCCTTTTTCGATCAATTTCTTTGTAAAACCTCTGCAAGCCATTGCAACACCTTCAAACGTTGAAATCACCAATTGACCTCAATTTCACTCCTGAAGAAGTTGCAAAGACCCCAATCAAGCTCTCAGTCCGTACCAAAGCCCATTCAAACTTCTACAATCACCATTCAAACCAAAATTGCAATCCAATTCACCAATTTCCAGGTATTTTAAGAAAAAAAACCAAAACAACCCTCTCATTTGAAAATGTACAGTAAAAGTCAAAAGGTTACAGTGAAAGTCAAAAAAACACAATAAAAGGAAAAAGATAAATCAGATAGATGAAAGAGTATCAGTAAAAGTGTATCAGATTGAAAAATCAAAGTGAATAAAAACAGCCAGCGAGAAGACAAACAGCGTGGGAAACAGTTACAAAGCATAAAGATAAAATAAATTCATGTCAAAGTAAAGATAGATGAAAAAATAGAGCAATCAAGGTAAACAGTAAAAGTAAACATGGAGGCAGTAAGGGTTAAACAGAGCTGAAGACACTTTTACCAGCAACAAATTTTATCCAAAGTAAAGGTAAAAACAGTTAAAAGAAAATTAAGGTTAAAAGATGAAATCAGAGTAGGAATGGTACATTCTCCAGAAATTTCCTGTTAAAGTCATAATTTTGCAAAAACTATTATGGCCAATCCGAGATGCAATTTGAGAAACTGGAAGAGGTTTGTGTTCCTAAAAGGCCAATCTACAAAAACCTATCTCACTTTTTACACAAGTATTACAAAAAGGGAGATAAATGCATATCTTCAAAGCCTAGTTTTCGAATTTTGCAAAGTCCTGTTTTTGACATCTTTTTAAGAGAATATTGTGAACAGCTGGCACTGAATTTTGGGAAATTGAAAGAGGTTTATCTCAATAACATGCTTATCTAAAATAACCTCTTTCACTTTTTACATATTTATCTCGGATTGAGATATACAAGGGTATCACGAAACCCTAATTTTGCAGAATTTCTCGGGCAAAATGCACAAAGGAAGGAGGTAGTTAGTGACTTGGAAGCCTCATCATCAATTAAGAGTTGCTATCAAATTCGAATTTCTCTTCTTTGTCACCATCAATCTATAAATATAGTGTCAAATAGATTCATTAGTTTTGAGTGTCCTTTATTTAAGTTCTATTAATGTAAAACAGTTTGAGATATTTGTAAAACCAACCTTGATATTTGTTCAAGATATTTCAGTTCAAAATTTGTATAAGTACTTCTTCATTTGAAGTATTTTCAGGGTGGATTCTATTAAAGACATTTCTATAGACTTTTTTGATCAGAAGACCCAAAGGGTTATTGTATCATTTGCTGAGACAGCAAGCTGGATTGATAAATAAAGATCAGATATTTCCAAGGATTCATGTGTTGAGCGAATTTCAAACAAGAATTTTCATTTGTTATTGTTATTTTTCTCAAGTTATTCATAATCTTTAATGTGTTTCTCAATCTAAATGTTATAACTGGAATAATACTTCAGAACTTGTTTAATTACACTCGGTCTTAACAGTTATGCATTTAAATGTTTTCTGCTGATATCTAAACTAAAGAATTCTTAATTGCTCTTTGGTTTAGATTGATTTATTGAATATCTGGGTTAAAGGATTCTTAATTGCCCTTTGATCTTGATTATCCCTTCATTCCTCATTCATTATCTGGGTCTGAGAACCCTTAACTGCTCTCTCACCACAAGTGAAGCCCTTTCACCCCTCTGTCTCAAAGATCTGAAAAAACATTCTACTAGCTTACCCCTGGAACATTCCCTTTAGTGAGTTAATCCAGTTTTGCTTCCTTATTGTTTGACTCCATAGCCCAATGGTCTAAAAGACATCATTTTATCCATCTGTCTAAGCAGATCCCACCACCCAATATCAAATACAAATCAAAAACCCCTTGAACAATCATAACTAGCCTAAAAACATCTTAACTAAAACAAAGTTAAATTTTAAAGAAGGAGCCCTCTCTGAGCATCGGGAAGGCTAGGTCCTAATCTACAAAAGCGGTTTGTGGTTACCTTTGGTTTTTCTTTCTTTTTACTTCAAAAAAATTATCAAAGTGATAACAGGTAGAATAGATCGGCAAGAGAAGGTGAACCACTCATCCTACTCATATGCCATAGGAGAAGGTGAACCACTCATCCTATGCATATATCAACCATCATGGGGTATCACAGGGGAAGGTGAACCACTCACCCTATGGTCGCTTATAGCTTCAAGAAGTACCCCCAAGCCCCCTGGAGCGCCCAGAGCTCAATATCCAACTCAAAAGGGACCCTCATAAGAGGGTCTCTCCACGAAAGGTTAAGAATTTGACCTTCCCCAAGGCCTTCGTAAGAATATCTGCGACTTGATCATCAGTCCTAATGTGATGGAGCCTTATTGATCCCTGTTGTACCATATCCCGAATAAAGTGGTACCTGATATCAATATGCATGGAGAGGTCATGAAACACGAGATTCTCAGAAAGACGAACCCCACTTTGGTTGTCGCAATAGATCACGGTGGTATCCAGCACATGCCCAAACAGCTCACTAAAGAGCTTCCTCAACCAAACAGCTTCAGAGGAGGCCATACAAGCAGCAATATATTCGGCCTTAGCAGTGCTCAAAGCAACCGATTTCTGCTTCCTGCTCATCCAGGATATCGAAGCAGAACTTAGTGAGAAGCAACATCCCGATGTGCTCTTGCGATCCACCACACTGCCAGCCCAGTCAGCATCAGAATAACCATGGAGCCTCAAATTCCCGACAATGTATCTCATTCCATAGGTGATTGTGCCCCAAAGATATCTCACGAGATTCTTGGCAGCAATCCAATGTATGTGATGAGGCTCGACCATAAATTGACTCAATGTATTCACTGCAAAGCAGATGTCCGGATGGGGGTTCACCAAGAACATCAGGGTCTCTACGAGTTGACAATACTCAGAAGGATTTCCCAAATCGGGCCCAGCAACACTTTCGCATAACTTCTTGAAGTTTAGTTCCATTGGAGTAGTCACAGCCTTGCAATCCACTATCCCAAATCTTTCAAGTAGCTTCACAATGTATTTTACTTGGGAAAGGAAAATCTCACCTGGCTTTTGTCAAACCTCCAAGCCTAGGAAATAGCGCATCAATCCTAGGTCCTTCATCTCAAATTCGGAGGCCAACTCCCTCTTGCATTGATAAATAAGAGGGTCTACACCTGTCAGAAAGAGATCGTCCACATAAAGTACCAAGATGAGAGGTCTATCATTTTCAACCTTAAAGTAAAGGTTCGGATCTGCTTCACTTCTTGTAAAACCGAGCTTCATCAGACGACTGTCGATCCTCTCATACCAAGCCGGGGGAGCTTGCTTCAACCCATAAAGGGTTTTCTTCAACCTGCATACATGTGTTTTCCGATCTTGAACTTCGAATCCCTCTGGTTGTTCAACATAGACTTCCTCCTTAAGTGAACCATGCAAGAAGGCGGTCTTGACATCCATTTGACGTAAATTCCATCATTGAGAGGCAGCAAGGGCAACGATTGAACAGATGGTGGTATATCGGGCAACTGGTGCAGATATCTCATCATAGTCCACACCTTCCTTTTGAGAGAAGCCTCGAGCAACAAACCTGGCCTTGAACTTTTTAGCCCTTCCATCAACTCCATGCTTGATCTTGTAGAGCCATTTCGAGGTGACAACAGATTTGTCCTTAGGTCTAGCGACCACATCCCAAACATCATTCTTCATAATCGACTCATACTCTTCGTTCATAGCATCCTTCCAAACTTGGCGCTTCACAACTTCTTCGAATGTGCAAGGCTCAATTTGAACAATGGTGGTCAAGGCAGCTAAGTACCCTTGGTACCTATTCGGCTTCTTACTTTCATGAAATGTCCCCCTTGGTGCAATATGTCACTCGACATCTTCGAGGGTGTCCTTAAGCCATGAGGGTCTCCTTTTTAAGGAGGAGGGCTCACAGGGAGGTGGATCAATGGGATCCATCGGTTCTTCAACATCAGGCATCAACTCATCCTGCGGTTCTCCCTGGTTTCTTATATCTGCTTCATTGTCCTTCCTTGGAATAGGAATGTTCCTAATCTTCCCATGGGCAGCATCTTAATCGAAGGTGACATCATGATTTATCTCCACTTCTCTTTGACTTGGCACATGAAAATACACGGGGCTACCAATTATTCTAAAGTGAGAAACCCCAGGTTTCTTACTGACGAAAATTTCTTCCGGAGTTTTGGAGTCCAATGCTTGATGTGGACATCTATTTTGAACATACACGACAGTGTTGGCAGCTTCTCCCCATAGGAACTTCGGAAGGCCTTGATCATGAAGCATGGCACGAGTGGCTTCTATAATAGAACGATTCTTCCTTTCAGCAACACCATTTTGCTCAGGAGTATATGCGGTAGTAGTCTCCCTCTTAATGTCTGCTTCTCTACAATAGTCATTGAACTCATTTGATTCATATTTGGCTCCATTATCGGTCCTCAATATTTTAATCTTCTTCCCTGTTTGATTTTCAACCAGGGCTTTGAAAGAGCGAAACCATGTGAACACTTTGTCCTTCTTCTTCAAGACATAAATCCAAGTTTTGCGAGAGAAATCATCCACAAAGATAGCGTAATACAAATATCCTCCCAAAGATGTCACAGGTAAAATACCAGATAATTCAGAGTGAACCAATTGCAAAATGTCGGTAGTCTTGCTATCACTTGAGGGGAATGGTCCTCTTGTATGTTTTCCTTCGGCACATCCCTGACAAACACTGTTAAGTTTTGTAGATGTTCTATGCTAAGAGCAATTTCACTTTTCTCACAGCAATCATACAAGTAGTTAAGCAAAATGCAGATAGAACATATAAGCAGATCTTACAGAAGACAAATCAGAAACAGGAAAATGTGTGTGTTCGTTTCGGCGGTCAACAGGATGCTTCAACCAGCAAAGTCTCCTTTGGTCAGCCAGCCCAGATGTGTCACAACAACCCTCCAACCAGTAGATGAGTCAACCCAAGTCAATTCTACAAAAGTCAACGTTGTCCTGAAAAGTCAACGCAAGGGCAGCAAGCTAAAAGTCAACGCATCAGCAAAACGGTCAACCCTTTGACCTCGATTTTTGTGCCAGGTAGTACGGCCTTCAAAAATCGAACCTTCCATAAATTTTCAGCTTGATTGGACCAAGCGTCCAAAGTCAACGCTGGTCAAACTTTCTACGAAACCCTAGCAGCAGAAAATCATACTGCAGCTCAGCCGTACGGTCTGTCCTCTTCGTCCTTCCCACGTGTGGCTGAAATTCGTCCTCCAGGTAGCTCGTACTCTTAAGGATGAGAGAGGAAGATGTGAGTTGTGTTGTGATGAAATTCTCTCCAACTTTTCCTGTATTTATATCCATCAATGAGGGTGTGTGACACATCTGTTGGGCATGTGAGCCTACATTACAAAACTGGCCGACCTTGCACATATAATTTATAAGAATAATAAATTCAAAATATAAGTTCTGCTCATCGGATTAAGACTATTTTTATATGGATTTTACACCTCTCAGAAAGAGGAATCCAACAAAAATATTAGCCTCTTAATCTGAGCATCAGAACATGTAGTTTGGACCTAGTTGTCCAAATTTAACACTCCCTCTCAACTAGGGAGAACTCCATTTATTAGTGCAATCAACATCGTGAGTCATCCCGCCGATACTTGCTTTGCTAGCTTCTTTATTTCAGAACAGAAGTGGGTCAGTCACAAAGACATCATCCCCCGACTGACATAATCAGTCCAGAGGTCCCAGACCTCACAAATATTGATCCCAGATCAAGTGGTTGGACCATGCCATCCTAGATAGAGAGTACGGCAATCTCTGATGCGTCCATCAGTCTTTGCTAATAGTCTCTAGATTTTCCACACCTCATTGGCCAAACGAGAGGTACTTCCCATGAGCCCTGAACTCGATGGGTAGGATGCATACGGGGCACAGATAAATGAGTGGCGAACCAGCTCAATAATCACAAGGGTGGGGTAGAAGCATTATGAGTGCTTATAGCTCCGAGAAGCTATCCCCAAAGCCCCCCAGAGCTCCCAGAGCTCATCGTCCAATAGGACCCACATCATAGGGTCTTTCCACGACACCAAGACTCTCACGGAAGGTTAGGAACTTGACCTTCCCCAGGGGCTTAGTGAGAATATCCGCGACCTGCTCATCAGTTCCTATATGATCGAGCCTTACGGCGCCTCGCTGTACCATAACCCGGATAAAGTGGTACCTGATATCAATATGCTTGGATCGGTCATGGAACACAGGATTCTCAGTCATACGAATCCCACTCTGATTATCACAGAGTATCACAGTGGTATCTAGCACATGTTGGAACAGCTCACTAAAGAGCTTCCTCAACCAAACTGCTTCACAACAGGCCATACTAGCAGCAATGAATTCGGCCTCCGCGGTGCTCAAAGCCACCGACTTCTGCTTCCTGCTCATCCATGAGATCGAAGCAGAACCAAGATTGAAACAGCATCCAGATGTGCTCTTACGATCCACCACACTGCCAGCCCAATTGGCATCAGTATATCCACGGAGTATCACACTCCCGGCAGTGTATCTCAGCCCATGGTTTATCGTGCCCCGAAGATATCTCAAAAGATTCTTGGCACCAACCCAGTGAAAATGATGAGGCTCAACCATCTGTTGACTCAAAGTATTCACTGCAAAACATATGTCCGGACGAGTGTTCACTAAGAACATCAAAGCTCCTATGAGTTGACGATACTCAGTAGGATTGGCCAAGATAGGCCCTGCAGCACTGCCACTCAACTTCTTAAAGTTGAGTTCCATTGGTGTCGACACGGACTTACAGTCCACCATCCCAAATCTTTCCAGAAGCTTCACAATATATTTTCCTTCAGAAAGGAAAATCTCTCCAGGTCTCTGCCAGACCTCCAGGCCTAGGAAATAGTGCATCAGTCCTAGGTCTTTCATCTCGAACCCAGCAGCAAGCTCCCTCTTACATTGATGAATGAGAGGTTCATCACCTGTCAGGAAGAGGTCGTCCACATACAGCACTAGAATGAGAGGCTTTCCTTCCACAACCTTGAAGTAAAGGTTTGGATCAGCATTGCTTCGAGTGAAGCCTAGCTTCATCAAGTAACTATCCATCCTCTCATACCAAGTTCTGGGTGCTTGCTTTAACCCATAGAGGGCTTTCTTCAACCTGCAGACATAAGTGTCTCGATCTTGAACTTCAAATCCCAGAGGTTGTTCTACATACACCTCTTCCTTTATTGCACCATGCAGAAAAGCGGTCTTGACATCTATCTGATGAAGACTCCATCCTTGCATAGCAGCAAGGGCTATGATGGATCGGATGGTGGTATATCGTGCCACAGGTGCAAATATATCGTCATAGTCAATTCCTTCTTTTTGAGAGAAGCCACGGGCAACAAATCTTGCCTTAAACTTTTCAGCACTCCCATCAGATCCATGTTTAATCTTGTAGAGCCATTTAGCGGTGACAACAGATTTGTCCTTCGGTCTCGGGACCACATCCCAGACATCATTCTTCATAATAGCCTCATATCCTTCATGCATAGCATCCTTCCAGACTTGATGCTTGATGGCTTCCTCAAAAGATCCAGGTTCAGATTGTACAATAGTACTCATGGCAGCTAGATACCCTTGGTATCTACACGGCTTCTTGCTTTCTCGGAATGTCCCCCTTGGGGCAGCATGACCCTCAGCATCTTCGAGGGTGTCCCGGAGCCATGATGGCCTCTTTCCTAGAGAAGGGGAAGGATCAATAGGGTCCATTGGCCCTTCAACATCAGGCATAGTCTCATCCTGGGGTTCTTCCAGATTTCCAGGTCTTTCTTCATGATTTTCTTCAGATCTAGGAAGATCTACTACTTTCTTCAGGGAAGCATCTTCGTCAAAAGTGACATCATGGCTTATCTCAACTTCCCTTTGACCAGGTACATAGACTCTATATGCCTTAGAAGTCTCACTGTAGCCCACAAACATTCCTTTCTTCCCAGTAGCATCCAGCTTACTTCTCTTTTCTTTCGGCACATGAAAATAGACAGGACATCCAAAAATTCTAAAATGTGAGACATCAGGTTTCTTACCAGAGAAAACCTCTTCGGGAGTTTTGGAGTCCAAAGCAGAATGAGGGCATCGGTTTTGAATGTACACAGCAGTATTTGCAGCTTCTCCCCACAGAAACTTTGGTAGACCCTGGTCACATAGCATGGCACGGGCAGCTTCCACAATAGTCCTATTCTTGCGTTCAGCAACACCATTCTGCTCAGGAGTATAAGCAGTGGTAGTCTCCCTCTTAATGCCAGCTTCTCTGCAAAAGTCTTTGAACTCATTTGACTCATATTCAGTGCCATTGTCAGTCCTCAAAATCTTGATCTTCTTTCCGGTCATATTTTCCACCAAGGCTTTGAAAGTACGGAACCACATGAAAGCCTCATCCTTCTTCTTCAAGAAGTATATCCAGGTTTTGCGAGAGAAGTCATCAGTAAATGTCATATAGTAAGAACATCCCCCAGGGATGTTACAGGCAACATACCGGAAAGATCAAAATGGACCAATTGCAATATATCAGATGTCTTTGTGACACTTGAGGGGAAAGGTCCCCTTGTATGTTTTCCTTCAGCACAGCCCTTACATACACCTTCATGATTATTTCCAAAATCAGGCATCCTTGTCACCACCTTCCTTGCTTCGGGAAGAGCCTTGTAATGAAGGTGTCCAAATCTTCGGTGTCATAGTTCGGTTTGACGGATAGTATCACAAGTCATAGCTCCCAACGGACTCCCTCCAACCTGGTAGAGTGTACCAACTCTAAA
>APFE031506482.1:125621-161263 GCA_000404065.3 Pinus taeda | reverse complement strand
ATTCTCTCCAACTTTTCCTGTATATATATCCATCAATGGGGGTGTGTGACACATCTGTTGGGCATGTGAGCCTACATTACAAAACTGGCCGACCTTGCACATATAATTTATTAAGAATGTTAAATTCAAAATATAAGTTCTGCTCATCGTATTAAGACTATTTTTATATGGATTTTACACCTCTCAGAAAGAGGAATCCAACAAAAATATTAGCCTCTTAATCTGAGCATCAGAACATGGAGTTTGGACCTAGTTGTCCAAATTTAACAAACACCTTCACGTTCTACTTTAAATTCATGCATACCTGTAGAGCCTTATAATGTAAATGATCAGGTAGAGCCTTATAATGTAGATGAGAAAACCTTCGGTGCCATAATTCGGATTGACGAGATGTGTCGCAAAACATAGCTCCCAGTGGACTTCATCCAACTTGATATAAATTGTCAACCCTGAATCCAAGAGTAAATGCTTCTTTGAAATTTCTTTTCCAAACACGTACCTTTCCATCAACGAATGCCACCTTGAATCCTTTGCCCTCCATCGTCAAGATAGATACCAGGTTCTTCTTTAGATCGAGTACATATAGTACTTCTTGTAGATGAGTGATGTTACCTTGATTCAATTGAAGAGTAACATTCCCAACTCCTTTCCCGGGATAGGTGGCATTGTCTCCAAGAATAATTTCCAAATTTGTATCCTCTTCTATCAGATTTGAAAGAACCTCCTTATACTCAGTGAAGTGCCTTGAGGCACCACTATCAATCAACCTATTTCCCAAGGTATCTGGAGGAGAGGCAGTAGAGAGGGAAAATATAAGATAAAATTCCTTTTGCTTGTTATCTACAACATTAGATTCATCATACCTGGAGTTTCTTGATCTTTTGGGAGGTCGACCATTTCCATGTTGAATTGCGGGAGCATTCCTTTTTCCTTTGTTGTTGAACTTGCGATTATTTTTATTGTTGTTGCCCCTGAAATTGTTGTAGTTGTCGTTATCATCATCCCAAGGTGTATCCCTTCTATTAGGACACTCCCTAGCATAGTGGCCAAACTTGTTACAAATGAAGCATCTACCTTTTCTTCCATCTTTGAATCTCGGTCTTCCTTGACATTGCTTCTTTGAACCTGCATTGTTCTTTCTTTTAGCATGAGCGGAGAATGCAATAGGATCATTCCTATTTGAAGGCATGTCTATCTCTATCATCCTTGTTTCTTCTTGAGTACATCTAGTTAACAATTCATCAAACCTAGAATCCAGTCATTGTTCAGAATAGTAGTGTTGAACACATGCCATTCACGAGGGAGACCTCCAAGGGCAATGACAGTGAGCTCCCTATCAGCAATAACTTCTCCCATTGAAAGAAGATCATTTTTTATTTCGGTAATCCTCATGAAGTAGGATTGGATATCTTCTCCTCTTCCCTTCTTTATGTCCTTCAACTTGTTCTTGAGAAAGAGGACTTGGTTTGCATTGCTAGCTTTGAACATGCCAACCAACTTGTCATATATCTCCTTAGATGTGTTCAAATCAGAGATGTAAGCAACTAAATGCTAATGAATAGAATCCCTGATGATCTTCTTAGCTTTGACTTCACTTTTCTTATACTTTGACTTAGTTGCAGCCAGTGCATTTGAAGGAGGTTCCATAATCTTTCCCTGCACATAGTCCATAACATCATGCTCTTCCAAAGTCAAATCAAGAGACATCTTCCATGCATGATAATCAAACTTATCATGGAGCTTGTCATCAGGTTTGAAGTAAGATGAGGAGGCCATTGAATCTTGTCCTCATCTAACAAATCTCAGGGATTGCTCTTTTCACTCTTGCTTGGGCTTTGTCTTCACTCAGCTCTGATTACATGTTAATTTTAGATAATAATGGTATGTTCTATGCTTAAGAGCAATTTACTTCGATTTTTCTTATTAGCCCAATATCAATTTCCAGATTAGCAATCACATTAACATTGATAGTAAATGCAAATAGAACATAAACAATACGCAAAAGACAAGCAAAGACAAAAGGACACAATATTTGGCGGATGCCAAGGAAAAACCCCAATGTGGGGAAAACCCTTTATCAAATCCTCTTATTATTCTTCAAAAGTTCAGCAAAGAGAGAGAGTACAATATACAAATTTTGCTTGCCCAAACATTGTCAAAACAATCTAGTCAAACTGCAGTCAACAGGATGCCCTAACCAGAAAGTCAACATTGGTCAAACCAGCAAAATGTCTCCTCCAAATCAGCTCGGTCGAACCCAATCAACTCGGCCTTCAGGGACAATCCAAATCAGCCCAAAACAGTCTGGAAATTCTTGGTCAAAGTTGGTCAATGCTGGTCAACTTGCACAGAAAATCTCGATTTTTGTGCCAAAATATTTAAATATGTGGCTTGCCCAAACAATGAATTTCTCACCAAAACGCAGTCAAACAAAGTCAAACACTGCCTGGTCAACGCTGGTCAAGGCTGGCTGCAACTCAGTCAACACAGAGAACAGAAAAATCCAGTGAACTCTTCTCACATGTGGAAAAGAACAGGCTGCCTGAAATTTGTACGACCCAATCAAATGAAGAGAGAGAAAGATGTGTGATGATGAGTGAGTAAACAAGGAAAATGACTCCTCTATATATACACAACGTTGAGGGTGAAGAGACACGCCTATTGGGCTTCATGAGCCTACATTAACTTCTGGCCGACTTTGACAATTTGTCCATAGAAATAAATTCTTAATTTCATTTATATTTGTCAGAATAAGATGATCTTTAGATCAATCCTAAACCTCTCGGAAAGAGGAATCCAATAAAAATATCAATCTCCATCATATAAGTTGTCCAAAGTGGAGTTTGGCCCTAGTTGCCAATTTTAACAATTTAAAATGAAGATAATAGCAAGCTCGAAAAATATTTATGTTGGTTGGCAGACTTACTGGTTATCTGTGATTATTTATTTATGAATTGAGAGATAATTAATAATTGATCTCAACAACCTCCTAATGATGATCCTAGCTTGTGGATCAAAATGTCGAGCCACCTAAATATGAATAGAGTTCCACTCTTTTATAATGTACTCGTCCTAGTAATCGTAAAAAAAATTCCAAGGGAAGATTTCATCTGAGATCAGTTTCAACTAGCATTTGGCCCTATTGATCTTGCATCTTATTTGTCCCCAGTCAACATTTGTGCAAAAGGTTTCACTATTGTCTCAAATTTCAATGCATACATGACAATATTCCGGCATCTGTAAAAACTCGATCAAAAGGGATACCATTGTCAAGAGGCATACACAGGCAAAAAAGGACGGAAAATCATCCACGGTCATACTCAGGCAGAAAAAGAGGAAAAATCATCCCGCCAAGGCTGGACATAAGCGGTGACCTCTACAATCATTCGAGTCCCATTCAGTAACACGTGCAGATCAGAAGACCACACAAATATAGCCCCTATTGAAGCCCGAAGAAGGTTTGACATGCCACTCAAAAGGCTGTCAATTTTTCCAGAGTAGTTTAAAGAGGCTGCCCGGAAATTAGAGGAAATTCCGGGATGATTTTTGCTTAGTGCCCAAAAGAGTTTTTGATGGTGCTGAATCTATTTTCTTTATAGATTCACCATAAAGAAGAATATAGGAAAAACTAATTAAAAAAAAATTGATTCAAACACTCCTATAATTAAATTTTTTTAAAGAAAAAAAAATTAACCAAATTCCCAGTTAACTTTCAGCCATTTTTTCATTCACCATCGATATTTGTCAATCGCAAGCTATTATCACTAGACTGGCATATCCATACAATGGGATTTAACACTCTATTTTTCTTGAGCCGGCTGTGCTTTTGGAGGAGGATACAGTAAACAGCTCCTTTTTCAAATCTTTACATTGCCAAATTTAAAACAGAACTGTCTCGAAGGTCTTTCAGCTCCGATTTTCTTTGGTGACGACAAAATGATAAATCAACTAAAAACACCCTATAGAAAAAATTACCTTACAAGAAAATAAAAAAAATAAAAAAAAAAAAAAAAAAAAAAAAAAAAAAAGTAACACACCACCAAAGTTTAGATCTCTAACATAAATTTCAACCGCCTTTATTTCAAAACAAAAACCCTACTCCAAACCTCCTCCGTACCCCACCTATAAATGTACACATTTTTTTACCTTGGTATTAATTTCAAAACATAGAAAATCCTTAAACATGAAAAACAAGATCAAAACTGTAAATGCACATATGCACCTTCTTCAGATCTATCTAAAATCCAAAACGCATATAGAAGGTAACCTGTGAATTGGGTGCCTGCTTTTTTCAGGGTCTCAAAGTATACACAGTTACTGGATGCTTGAATTTCATGAAATCTACTTGACAGAAGACGAAATATAGTGCCTAGGAGATATTCAAATGCTCAATATGCTATAGCATAAGGTTGAATTGCAAATACAAATGGATATTCTCAGAAATCATCGACCCGTTGTTTCAGAAAAATATTAACATGAAGAAGAAATTCATCCGTAAAATTTTCAAAACAGAGATTAGATTTGTGGGGAATTGATGAACTTACCAAAAGCTGTTCCGAAGAGCGATATTTGAAAAAGAAAAACGCGTCTCCAAAAGATAATTGAAGCGTTCAATCCGTGATTCACTAAGGTCAACAGCCAGATCACGAACTGTGCTAATCGTGGGTGCTTTCTACAGGATTTTGGCAAAGCTAATTTGGGAAATGGGATGGCTTAACACAACTAGATTAGACCACGAAACATTGAAATGGCATAGACCTTCGATGAGCGAGTCGGCACAGATTCTATTTTTAGGGTGCTCGGTTTGAAGAGTTGCAAATCGCTAATGTCTCGCTTTTAATCTGTGTCGGATATGATGTAATACTGATTATAAGACAATATTTTATATGGGGAGGGACGGATGAAATCCATTACACTTTTCTGATCTTTTCCAAATTTCCAATTTGAATGTTTTAGAAGATATTAAAAAGATATAAAAAAATTACAACATTGTACATAAACATTTAGATTTTTATTAAAATATATATTATAAAAGTTTGTAATGGAAAGTGTAAAGTTCAACTAAAAAATGATTTAACTTAGTTTATTGTGTGATGTAAATTTATTGTGTTGATAAAAAATTGTATTATAATAGGGAATTTTGATGTGTTACTTTTTAGTGGGGAAGGGGTAAAAACATAAAAGTTTTATTTTTCCCAGTGTCAATTTATGAGGTCACATTTTAGGTTTATTTATGGATGAACAAGGTACATTAATACCAGTGGAAATTCGTGAATAGGAAGGTTTTGTAAATATGAAAATTCAAACATGAAATATGGTTTATTGAAAACCAAATATCTAGTAATCATAACTGATTTAGGGTGATTGCTTATATCATAAAAGAATTGTAAGAGAATATAAAGTTCAAGAAAATCAACAAAAAACAACCAATATGTTTGGCACATAATATAAGAGGGAAGCACTAGCACCTTCTTGGTAGTGCACTAATTTACACAACCCCCTGCCTCCCCAACAAGCATAGGAAATAGGGACCACATACTAAGGGAGATATTAGACTAAAGGGACATAATACTAATGGGGGACTTTAGCAAGAGAAATTGTTGAAGATAGACAAGGCTCGTTGAAGAAGATATTGGGAGCCGTGAACAATTATCAAACTTATCCTAGCGAATTGAAGCTAAGGGTTGGAGCCTCATAGAGACAAGGTTGGTGCCTTGAAAGATAGGGTTGGAGCCCTTGAGTCCTCAAGAGAACAAGTTGGAGTCTATACCAAAGATAGGGTTGGAGCCCTAAAGGTTGGTGCCTCAAACTGACAAGGTTGGAGCCTTGGAAAGTCCAATTCGATGCTTAGCATAATACAGGTTGGAGCCTGGGAGATTGAAGATTGGTGTCTTCATCTAGGGTTGGAGTCGTACATATATTGTACTTGATTTATTAAAGAAAAACATTTATTCTTATTGTTGTTCATTTTGTGTTCTAAATGTAAGTGCTCTAACTTGTAAAAGTAACAGTTGAAAAGGAATATTGATTCACCCCCTCCCCCCCCCCGTATTTCCAACAATTGGTACCAAAGCCAAGTTCCTTGACTCAAAGCCTAGCGGCTTGAAGGTTGATCCTTAGAACACAAATGGAAAAGCCAAGGAAGAAAGCCTCTAATCCTCCTAAAGATGTATCTTCCTCAACCATGAAAACTAAAGACAATCAAATTAAGAGAGTTCCAATGTTCAATGGAAATTTTGATGTATGGAAGGTAAGAATGATAAATTTCTTAATGGCTCAAGGTGTTGGAATATGGGAACCATTGAATATTGATAGCACGATGGACGATGAATCCAAGGAGTACAATACAAGAGAAGCGAAGACAATTTTGAATGGGCTACCAAATTCTATAAAGGCCAATTTGGAAAAATGTTCATCAACAAAAGATATTTGGGAGAAACTTCATGACCTTCACTCAAAAGGAGCATTGATTGTGACTTCTAGTTGAGAAGTTGATGGAAATCAAGAAGTAAATCCATAACCCACCAAGGAAGCTGAAAATAAGAATGGTGACATCAACGCCAAAAAAGACCTAGAAGAAGAAGAAAGCAAAGAAGGCTTTGAAGAAGATCTCCTGACTAAACTTATAGCTGCCATGGAAGAGATTAACAATTTGAAAAAGGAAAATGAGGGACTTAAGAAGAAAGCGCAAGATGGTGACCATGACAATACAAGGAAGGAAGTTGACCTTTTCAAGCTTCAAGTACAAGAAAGTGATAAGGAGATCACCAAACTTAAGGAGGAATTTCATCAAAGCAAAAGAAAGCATCGTGAAGAAGTCATATCCATGACAAATCAATTGGATAAGACAGAAAAGGGAAGAAACTTTGTCAAGCCACCTTGAACAAAGACTTAAGAGTTTAAACAAACTTGAAGCAGAGATTGGTCAATACAAGGAAGAGGTCTCCTCACTTGGATGTCAACTAAAAGAAAAGGGTGAAGAGATTTTCCTACTAAAATCAAATGACATCTCTCTAAAAATCAAAACACATGAAGTAACAAGGATGATGGAAGAAATGAAGAAGCAACTAGTTATGAAAGATGAAGATTGTGAAAAGTTGAAAGGAGAAATTGTCTTTCTTAAAAAGGAAGTTGACTTGCTAAATAAGAACTTGAAAATCTCTCAAACCCTAGACGACATCCTAAGTCATCAAAGGTCTCCCCTTGATAAATCAGGTCTTGGCTATGTAGGTGAATCCTCATGCAAGAATGATAATGCTTCAAACAACAAGGATGTGAGGAAGCCAAAAAGAAATGTTGATGCTCCCAGTTCCAGCAAAGGCAAGGAGAAGAGTCAAGACAACTATGGAAGAAATCCTACTCCAAGGAGACTTGCAGATGGTTTCAAGAATACAAAAGGCAATGAATATCATCAAATAATCCCAAGGAAAAAAGACTTCAGAAGTACATCAAGGAAATCTTCATCTCCCAGGTACTAAAGTATATTTCTTGGTTATTGTTATTCTTGTAAAAACTTTGGGCACATGGCAAAGGATTGTAGGGCATATCACAAAGACACATCTAATGGTCATCGTCAATCTTCTAGAAGCAATTCTGCAAGAAGAAGTCATGATTACTCATTCATAAACAAGATGAGGTGCTTCAATTTCCATAACATTGGACATATGGCACCTGATTGTAACTTGACTTGGGTCCCTACACATGTTCGAACCATGACATCCAAGCCAGAAAAGAAAGTTACACAAATATGGAGAAAGAAGCAAATTGGATATGAAAGTCTCTTGGACACTCAAGACAACAACACGTGTTGATCTGAAGAAATCATCCTTGATATTCCAAGTGTTTGATAATGAGACTTTGCCAAAGGAGACCATGCATATTGTTAGGGGGAGCTTATGATTCTTAATCATTCTTGCAAAAGTTATCAGTGAATGGGCCCTATGAAATCCTTGATGAGTCATACATGGACAATCATCCTTTGATAGATCATCTCTCGGGAGCAACTCCATTGAAGAATATGATCCCTTTCTCATCCTGTGGACTATTGTTGAGGATCTCTTCTTTTTTATCACTAAGAAAGTAATCTTTCTTGAGGTAGAGGGTTTTATGCAGACAGGGGGAGTTGGTTCATCCATGAAGAAATGCAACTTGGACCATATTGCCAGATGAAAGAGCACTATGATAGGGGGAGTAACATACCTATGAAGAACTTCTATTGATGAAGAAAATACGATGAAAAGAAGCAACTTGATAGGGGTGGCACTTCGGCACCCCATTTTCCATTGATGTTAAAGGGGGAGAGAATATTGGAAAGGCAAGAATATTGCTATCAATGACAAAGGGAGAGATTGTTAATCAAGGTTGTCATTGATGTCAATATGGCATTATTTGTGATGAAAAATATTCTTGTGATACATGTCCAAACCTTTGGGATGTTGCCCTCTCCTTAAAGAAACCCTAACCTAGAGAAGCCCTCGTTGTGTTGAAGCAAACCCTAAAAGTGCGAAACCTTAATCCTATGTGCATACCCTACAAGGGACCCCTACATTTGAAGCCCTAAAAGAAGAAACCCTAGACTATATGAATACCCTCACCATGAAAAACCATAGCCCTAATTTGAAATTTGAGAAATGACCAAAATGAAGGAATATACCAAAATCTCAAAGAAAAAAGGGGCAGAAATCACTAGACATATATATACATATATTTATATCAAATATAAATATAAATATATATGTTATATTTATATGATATAAAATATATAACATACTCTTTATTGAATGGGGTGGTCCCCACTCCTCTCCAATTTACAATACATATATATATGGGACATTAACAGGCATATATATGATGTTCATCTAGGTCCTTACCTATCCCGGTCAACGACTCTCATCAAAATCGTATAGGTTAAAATCACGCACAAGCTTTTCACTACAGTTTAAGTCGGCTTCATGTATAGCCAAATAAACTCGTTGATGCATTACTGCAGAGGAGAAATAGAATGGCAAGAAAAAACGAGGATCACTTTACCGTAGTTCACATCTTGTGAACCCTTGATGGATGTCGTGACCTTTTTTTTTATGGTGTGGAATCTGCGGCCCTGTAGAAGCTTCAATTATAGACTTCTTCATAACCATTTGCCGCTTTATAAAATTAACGTTGCAGTCTCGGACCAGACATATAGATACAGGATTTTGACATATTATTCTATGATTGGGATTGCTCAAGAGCACCTACAGCCCTCGGATCTGTGCACATACCTTTGGATTAGTGTATCAAACAACACCACACAACATAGAATTCAGACCTGTGATAAGAACTGAATTCTTTGGCTCGGATTTGTGAACAGAACCTCGGACCTGAGCTCAAACATAGAACAATCACCTGTATTGCTCTTGTGCCTCAATTTTATGGGAGAATAGAAGACCTGGGCTTATCAACTTGTTTTATAACTCTAATCGGCAAGACTGGATAATGAGACAGACTTCAAGCCTCAGATCTGTGGTGGACAGACCTTAGGCTCATTAGTTGAAGACTCATATCACTAGTTGAAGGATGTGTAAAGTTTTGTAGATGTTCTATGCTAAGAGCAATTTCACTTTTCTCACAGCAATCATACAAGTAGTTAAGCAAAATGTAGATAGAATATATAAGCAGATCTTACAGAAGACAAATCAGAAACAGGAAAAATGTGTGTGTTCGTTTCGGCGGTCAACATGATGCTTCAACCAGCAAAGTCTCCTTTGGTCAGCCAGCCCATCATGTGTCACAACAACCCTCCAACTAGTAGATGAGTCAACCCAAGTCAGTTCTACAAAAGTCAACGCTGTCCTGAAAAGTCAACGCAGGGGCAACAAGCTAAAAGTCAACGCAGCAGCAAAACGGTCAACCTTTTGACCTCGATTTTTGTGCCAGGTAGTACGGCCTTCAAAAATCGAACCTTCCACAAGTTTTCAGCTTGATTGGACCAAGCGTTGACCAAAGTCAACGCTGGTCAAACTTTCTGCGAAACCCTAGCAGCAGAAATTCGTACTACAGCTCAGCCGTATAGTCTGTCCTCTTCGTCCTTCCCACGTGTGGCTGAAATTCGTCCTCCAGGTAGCTCGTACTCTTTTAGGATGAGAGAGGAAGATGTGGATGATTTGTTGTTGAAATTCTCTCCAACTTTTCCTGTATTTATATCCATCAATAGAGAGGTGTGTGACACATCTGTTGGCTGGTACCTACAGACAAAACTGGCTGAACCTTTGCACATATAAATTATTAAGAATAATAAATTCAAATAAAGTTTGCTCATCGGATTAAGACTATTTTTATATGGATTTTACACCTCTCAGAAAGAGGAATCCAACAAAAACATTAGCCTCTTAATCTGAGCATCAGAACATGGAGTTTGGACCTAGTTGTCCAAATTTAACAGGATGTCATCTAGAAGCTGCTCAGACTTGTGTGAAGGCCTAGAAAATGTCATTTCAGACTCAGATTGACAGAACCCGTTGTAGCTTGGACTAGTATATCTTAAGATTATCTCCTGTGGTAAGAGGACTTGCTACAAACCTCGAATTAGTATATGAAGGTTCAGGTGTTCATGGATGCTCGGATTTAGGATCTCGGGAAGCTTAGACCTCGTATGTCATGTGGAGGCAGCTTGGTGATAAGTCTAGGAACAGTCACCTGAAGTAAAGCTCGGATTGCTGACCTATGTGTGAGTAAATTGCCTATGGAAAATCGGAGTTATAGTTCAGTGAGTGCAGTTTGTGGACAGTGCTCTTTCAGTCTTATATTCCACCTTGGACCTGAAGTTTGTGTGCATCTGTGTGTGGAGCAGTCTAAGAAAAGTGTGAAGTTCTGGTTTGGCTTGAAGACTTAAAGACTTGTGAAGATAAAGGAGTCTTTGAGCATTATGATGTTCTATTTATTGTTGGTAATGGCAACCTTGTATTAAAGCATAATTGAAAGACACTTCAAGTTTTGACAGCTTGTTGAAGAACACTCTAAGAGTAGTGTGCAAGCATTCCTGGGAGAAGCTTTCATTGTCTTGGATAGTTCTTGGGGAAACTTATTGAAGACATATTAAGCCATTGTTAAAGATATTTGCAGACATATTGAAGCATCCTTGAAGCAGTAGTGTTGAATTGTCCTTGGAGTTAATCTTGGAGACCATGATGCATTAGTCATCATGAAGTGACCTTGGAGAAAATGTTTGGGTAATATGAAGAGCAGTGGTGATACCTTCTAAGAATATAGTGTTGTCATTGATGAAGTGACTTGGAGGAAGCATTACTGAAGATAGGCAAGGCTCATTGAAGAAGATATTGGGAGTCGTGAACAATCATCAAACTTATCCTGGCGAATTGAAGTTGAGGGTTGGAGCCTCATAGAGACAAGGTTGGTTCCTTGGAAGATAGGGTTGGAGCCCTAGATGATAGGGGTCCTCAAGAGAACAAGTTGGAGTCTGTACTAGAGATAGGGTTGGGGCCCTAGAGGTTGGTGCCTCAAACTGACAAGGTTGGAGCCTTGGGAAGTCCAAATCGGTGCTTGGTATAATACAGGTTGGAGCCGTGGAAATTGAAGATCGATGTCTTCATCTAGGGTTGGAGCCCTACATATATTGTACTTGATTTATTGAAGAAATTAATAAAAGCGTTTATTCTTATTGTTGTTCATTTTTTTGTTCTAAATATAAGTGACCTAACTGGTAAAAGTAACAATTGAAAATGAATATTGATTCACCCCCTGCGTGCCCCCCCCTGCCCCTCTCAGTACTTCCAACATGAGGAACCTCCAAATGGTGAGTTTTATAGAAAGCAAACATCGCTTGTGATTGGACAAAGATGAGGGGATTTGGGAAGGGAATCAATGAATGACAACAAGGAGTCACACACTCTAGCAAAGAGAGGGAGGCCACCTATTGCACTCATAACATCAAATTTTAGTGGATTGCCAATGATTTCATCAAATCCCTCTCTCTCTATCTATCTATCTATCTCTCTCTCTCTCTCTCTTTCAACTACAATGCTCTACTATAGATCAAAATGCAACTAAATATGATCCCCTTTTCCTCATAGTTACCTAATTATAACACAACCTAATAGCTTACTAGGGGTTAGGTTTAATTCTTCAACTCTCAATTAGAGTTACAACTTTGACTGTTCTAGAGTCTTATTCATAGTCTCCACATGGCTAGCCCCTTCTCCATGAGTAACGAGGTCGATGTGGCATCCTCTTGAATCGTGGTGGACAAGGTAAGAAGGTCAACTTCTTAGTGGCATACATTTTGCATAGAGACTTTGTTTGACATCTTTCTTGCACCATTGGAAAGGTCTCTATGTGTAGAAAAGAGCTAGGGGGTCTAACACAAGTAAGAGTTTTTGGACCGCAAAAAACTTCATTTAATGCCTCAAACTTCCTTTAGAAGGTTTCAGGCTGTAATTCTCCAAACTGGGACCCTTGAATAAAAATGGCCTTGCTAGTTGATTCCTCCAATTTTTCCACTCTGAAAGCATACAGATGGATGGCAAATAATATATTGTTCCAATCAGGATCATACTGTAGTGCCTCATTTTATCTTGACTTTGAAACAAACACTTTTAGTTTTATTTTAACTACTAAAATTGACACTGACTTACACTATATTATTTGAGGACATCAAATACTGATGATCTAATTATTATTTCATATGATGGTGACTCTTGTTATGCATTTTTTATTATTAGACTAGATTATCTTGATGGTTTTGATATTAGTTGTTGATAGCATTGATATTAGAAACTTGTTATGCAAAATTTATAATGATTAATCACTATGATCATATGCTATTGATAATTATCTGAGTGTGGTGGGAGACCACAATTGTGCATGGGTGTGTGATTGGGTAGTGATGTTGGTCTGGTCATTGTGTATTGTTGACGTTGAATATGAACTATTAATGATGGACATGTTTACAAAATATTGATGACACATATAGTGGATGTAGGCATAGGGCACATGCTTGCTAAATGACCCACATGTGGGTAATGGGGGTAATGGAGCTATATGGAGCGAATTGGGCCATCTTTAGAGCTTAGGTTGGAAAGTTGTTGATGGTATTGGGCCGGCCAACATTAAGGGGATCTCCTTGGTATGAAGTCCCAACTAGACCTCGCACCATTTGGTATAGGAGTCCCATCCGGTACGATGGCTCACTTGTCATTATCTTAAAATGTGCCTTAGCTCTTGCTTGTCAGCAAGTGAGAGTGGTTTGCTTCATCTTCGAACAATGAGGTTCGTGTGCCTGGTGATTTCTGGTGTTATTTGAGTCAAGGTTCTTTCACCGCAAAGAGAGAGGGTGGAAGTGAGTCTCCAATCGAAAGGGAAAAGTCCCGACTTTAACAGATACACACAACACAATAGGACATGCGCAACAGTCCACACAGATGCGACAGTCACACACACAAGAAGGAATATCACGTACAACACTCAACGGAGTAGTCCGCACGAGTGCGACGATCATTATAACAAGTTTATGGAAAGGTTATGTCTAATGTCCAGTGAGGCAGCCCACGCAGACGAGGCATCCTTAACATCTTATTACAATACATGTGTGAAAATGTGTTGTCTTGTTGTCAGGCTTCTGAATTAAGCAAAAGTTCCAAGACACATCGGTACACCATACATCAGTAACCTCGTGAAAGGGGCATTGGAGCCACTGCTCGCTCCTCGAAGAAAAGACTACAGACTCTCAAGTCTATGTTGGAGGAGCCAAGGTGAAAAGATTGTTGCATGTATAAATGAGGGGTATTTATAACCAAGGGTAAAATTGGCCCTTGTGACTGTTCAAATTCCCTCATGATTGTTTGAATTTCATGACTCTTCAGATTACATGTGGGTCTCTTGGACTTCCACGCTACATTACATTGATTTACAATAGTATGGCCCACAATAGTGGTGTGGCCGACATGACTCATGACACGACTCGACACGATAGTGCTGGTATGTTCATGCTCGTGGTGGTGTCCATGTCGAGCTGCAATGTTGTTGAGTGATAGATTTTCTCTTGGTGTATCACAGCTTCACCTCTGCATGGAAAGATGTGCAAAGTCTTCCATGGTCTTGGCATTCACTTGATGTTGCATGTGCATGTCGCTCCTTTGCTTGTTCTTTGGCATGGTTCAAATGTTCATCCATTGGCGAAAAAATCTCATCGCATGTTTGTCCATTCGTGAGAAAATCTCCTCGCATGTTCATCCGTTCATGAAAAAATATCCTCGCATGCATCGTCCATTTGTAAGAAAATCTCCTCGCATGCATGTTCATTTGCGAACAAATCTCCCTACATGTGCCCTCCTTGTTCATTCTATCTGTCATCGCACCATGTCTTATCCATGTACCTGTATATGCAATCACTCATGACGAGACGACATCAAATACATAAACCTCTTAGTCTACCATGATGCATTTTCGTTTGCTTTTGGATGCAGGTGACTAAGAGAGAGGATAAGACTACGAAACTGCGCAAGGCATATTTCAAGTTGGGATGCAGGCTCCGGGCACTGCCGGTGAAAATTGCGCAGAAGTCACTGGGAGATTGAGATGACAATCCGGATCAGGAGTGAGTGTCTGCGGGATATGACTTGGTTGGTGGGCATATCTGTGCAATTTTTTGGAGGAAGTAGGGTAGGCATTAGAGGGGCTTGGTAGCAAAAATTGCGCAATTCCTCTGGGCATCTCGCAGCGGGTTATAAGAGGCTTGCCGAGTAAAAATGCACATTTTTTAGGGGATATGGTAGCGGGATGCAGGAGTGTTATTGGTGAAAATTGTGCAATTGCTGGGAGGCTGGCCTGCGGGACCACCCATTGCATTTTTTGAGCTGAGTGGGATGGTGAGCTGCTGAACATCCCATCATGGTTTTTGAGCTAAGCGAGACGTTAGGTTGCTAGACATCCCATTGCAGTTTTTTGAGATGAGCGGGATGTTGGGATGCTAGTTGACTGCCCATCGCAGTTTTTTCGAGTGAGCAGAAGGTTGATTGACTAGGTGGTTGGTTGGAAAAACTACACAATTTTTTGAGGGAAGCAGGGACAGAGACAAATTATATGTCCGACATGTCAGCGCAATTTCTTTAGTCAGTGGAGCATTAAAGGTCTGCAGCTTTTATGCAATTTTCTAGGGGATGAAGTCCTGGGGTCACTGCTCGATCAAACTCTTTGGTTGACCAGCTGGAGGGTTGGTTGTTTCGCTTGTGGGCAGCACAGATTGAGATGGATTACTAAGAAACTTCTATGTTGTTCTGGGTGAAAGTCGGCTTGGTCGATTCCAAGATTTTGCAGTGCAGGCTGCCTGGAGGACAACCTCAAGCTTTGTGCAATTCTGGGTAGTAGTACATGTTCACTAAGTGCTGAAATTGCGCAATGTAGCTCAGCAAGGGTCTGGCTACTTGAGGATGATTCGGTCGTCAAAACATCAGCAAACTGGCTAAGTCTGTGAGTGAGTGAACTTGTGCATATGTGACCTTGCGAACACACACTCAACATGACTCGGCGACAAGACGCCTCAAACCATCAAGACAACACATACTCAGTGTGACTGACCGACGGTGTGAGCGACAAGTGCGACGCTTGTGATAGATCGTTAAACGACCGTGATGAAGCTTATGTGATAGTGCATACAACTTTGTGTGTGAGTGCGATGAATGTTTACATAGCGAATACAACATGTACATACGAAGCGAGGACCTTGTGCATGACGAGAACATGGCTACAAGCATGACATTGTGACCAACATGCAAATAGATATCCGTTGAACGGTCAAGCAAGGAGGGTGAAAAGACTCAACACGATCCCACAGGGTGAGCCAGAGCGCTTGTGAACATCAACTAAAAACCCAAGGGAGGCTCCGAAATTGGATGCAGGCCAAAATTTTGGAGGGTGTTGCAGCCGCTACAACACTTGGCGACACACTGGTTGAATTCCCGCTTCTCCGTTTTGGTTCTTCAACAGCACAAGGCCTTGGTCTTTCAGGGAGTATTGAATCATTGTGCGGGTTACTTCGGCTTCCCACTTACCCCATGGATAGACATGGTTCACCATTCGCCAACTCAATCAAACACAACAAAAAGTTTCAGCTTGATCATAGTGTTTCGAAATCGGGAAGGGTAGTTTGGCTTGCGAGTTAAAAAAATTATGAGTATAAGTTTTCATCTCTAGTGTTGCTCCACTGCTAGCAGGCCTGGATAGTACCCCAACAGAGTCACGCAGGAACACATGCATTACTCCACTACCAGCGAGCTTGGTCAGTACCCCAGTGGAGTTGCATGCTTCACCTCTCTGTGCAGGAAGCCTTTCTCTTCTTTTGCCTTTGTATTTTTTTAAAGAGGATTGTGCATAGGCACTTATTTATTTTTGGGGCAAAAGAGGGATCCCAACTTATTGAGAGCAGAAGAGGTTGTTCCTTCAGAGAAGCATGTAAGACCTCTGACATAGGCTTGCTCGTTTAGATTTCCCCTTCTCCGTTTCTACTAGTTGGATGAGCTTGAACAGACATTGTAGAAAGTTGAGTAAAAGCATGGGGTTTCCCAGTGTGGACACAGGTTCATGGTTGGACCCAAGCTTCCTTTGCAGACAGCTCGTATTTTCTGTCAAGACTTCATCAGCCGAAGGTTATAACCAAGCACAGAGAAGACGGAAACAAGATTGGCCAAGTGCTGCAGTGTCACAAGATTCTTTGAATCTCAACCACATACTCATTCAAAAGCCAGAACTTAGTAGAGGGCAACACTTATTTACAAAACTAAAAATAGCATGATACTAAGCAAACAAAACAAAACGAAAAAAAAGTAAGCAAAGCAAACAAGACAACAAGCAAGCAAAGTGAGCAAGAAAACAAACGAAACCAAGTCGGCAAACAAACAAACACACAAACTAGACAACAAGGACAAGCAAGAAAACAAGCACTACTCCTACTCCTACGCTAAAAGTGCATGGGTCTACTCACGTGAAGTGATATTTCCAATGCAACCATTGACGCATTGGCTAGCCCATGTTGGTGTTGTGACACACTGTGTATAGATGATAAACATATGCTCTCTATTGCCTTACAAGTGTGCTTGCTGCAAATGATTCCTCTAGTGCGCAGGCGATGGGATCATGTGATTCTAGTGGAGGAAGCAAAATCTGTGTGTTGGATTGATCTTCAATGCATACAAATGAGCGATGAGGAGCCTCGGGTGTTTCACAAATTTTCTGATCAGAAATGGAACTAACCTCAGGACAATGAGGGCCTGACATAACCATCAACTCAGACTGAAGCGCCTCAACAGCCAGCGGGGTTTCCACTTCGTCAATAGATAGATCATCAGAGACCAATGGCTTAGACAAATTAACAACAAGTGAATCAACATCATGATCAGATGAAGAAGTATAGAGATCACGACAACCATGATCAGAAAATTCAGGATGTTGGTCAGTATCCTCATGATTTGATGAATCATATGGAGGGGTAGATGAGAAGCAAGGATGTTCACCCCCTCCATTTCCGGAAAAAGCAGATGAAAGATCAAGTGGATTGTTAATGAATAATTTGTCCTCTTTATTATCAAATGATGGGTTGACATCAGGTGTGTTCTGCGAATGATCAGAAGCAGATGCATCCGTTGATGGATTAACACAAAGACAATTAGGGATAATATAATCACCAACAATGTCAGGAAAAAGTGAAGGAGGTGTGGACAAAAGGAGGTCATCCTTCACTGTAGGTTCATGCTCAGATGCTCGGTCATACTCTTCGTGAATGACAACGCAGGTTGGTTGTGCAACATCAACTTCGTAGATGGTCTGATCCTCGTTCACAACAGGTGTAGAGTCTAGAACGGAAGAATACAAGATAGTGCAATCCCGAGGATCAGCAGAACGCAAAGATGAAGGTTGAGGTAACAAGTGTGTATAACAACCCATGGGCTTCCCAACCAAATCTGCGCAGATATTGAGAGTAATGAGGGTGGGAGAATGTGACATTTGAACAAATGTGTGCACATGTTATCCCACATCACTTTGCGGTGGTGGATCTATTTGATGAGGGGAAGGTGGACAATCACTTGTGACATCAACTATGTCCATTTGTGATTGCGCAGCTCCAACAACGAAGTATGTCGAATGGGGTTTGAACTTGAACTTCATCTTGGGACAAAGTGATTTGGTAATGCAATATTCAAATATGTCCATGAGACATTGGAATTTCATCTAACTTTTTGGAGCTTCAAACATGAATAGATGGAAGTGATGTGAAAAATCCATTGGCCATTCATGTGGGGCCTTCCATTGTTTGAACATTTTTTTATCAAGTGCTTAAGGATCAAAATGGTGAAAAACATATTCAATTAGATCATTGAACTGCTTGAATGAGTGCACAAAGTTATGAGGCAGTATGCTACACCATCGCAATGGGTGGTCGCGAAGAGTGTGTGTGAGCAAAGAACATACCTTTGTTTCATTAAAACCTTCCACGTTCTCCATTGAGCGCATGGAAGTAATCTAAGTTCTCAGGCCATGCCACTTTGCCTTCACCATCATATGTGATTTGAGACAAGTCATCCCATAACTCCTTCTCGACGTGAAAAATATGTTTGCTGGACAGATATTTCGGAGGTTGAAATATAACAAACTCCATGATAGATGTGTGAAGATTCAACACAGATTGTGAGGACTCAGCTTGTCATCTGGCCCTCCTTATAGTGCCAGAATGTTGACGGTGTTGGACCCGCCAACATTCAGGGGATCTCCCTAGTATGAAGTCCCAACTAGACCTCACATCATTTGGTGTAGGAGTCCCATCCGGTGTGATGGCCTGGTTGCCATTATCTTAAAGATATGCCTTAACTCTTGCTTGTCAGCACGTGAGAGTGGTTTGCTTCATCTTCGAACAATGAGGTTCACGTGCTTGTTGAGTGCTAGTGTTACTTGTGTCAAGGTTCTTTCACTGCAAAGAGAGAGGGTGGAAGTGAGTCTCCATTCGAAATGGAAAAGTCCCAACTCTGTTAGAGACACACAACATAACAAGACATGTGCAGCTTCCAGCGGAATAGTCCACGTGGATGCGGCAGTCACACACACAAGAAGGAATAGCACGTACAACATTCAATGGAGTAGTCTGCATGAGTGCGACGGTCGTTATAACAATTTTATGGAAAGGTTTTGTCTGATGTCTGGTGAGACAACCCACATGGGCAGGACAACATTAATAGCTTATACAACACATTTTCATAAACATATGTATTAGAACAATTGAAAAAGTTCCACTGTTTTAATAAAGGTTAAAGCAACATGCATTAAAAGTGTTCCAAGATTAGTCTTACAAACAATTACAATACATGTGTGAAAATGTGCTGGCCTGTTGTGAGGCTTCTGAATTAAGCGAAAGTTCCAAGACACATCAATACACCACACATCACTAACCCCGTGAAAGGGGCGTTGGAGTCAATGCTCGATCCTTAAAGAAAAGACTACAGACTCTCAAGGCTATGTGGGAGGAGCCAAGGTGAAAAATTTGTTGCATGTACAAATGAGGGGTGTTTATAGCCAAAGGTAAAACTGGCCCTTGTGACTGTTCGACTTCCCTCATGACTATTTGACTTTCATGACTCTTCAAATTACATATGGGACTCTTGGACTTCCATGTTACATTACATTGATTTACAATGGTATGGTCCACAATAGTGATGTGGCCGACATGACTCATGACACGACTCGATACAACAGTACTGATATGTTCATGTTGTTGGTGGTGCCCATTGTTTCCAGGAAAACTAGTGTCTTTTCGATCTGCTAGTCCCACTAAGACGGGTAGCTATCTTAGAAACAAACAATCAAAGTACTTCGAGATTTCCTTTATGTATGATAGATAAGAGAGAAGCAAAGAAGGCCAACCTGGATCTTCCGCTTGACTCCTTGCTTGATTTCTCTCTCCCTTTATGGAACTTGCGACTCCACTCCTACTTGTCCCGCTTTAGAGAATACCTGTAGAGACAAAGTAACAAAACACCATAAAAGCATCTTGATCTATAATACCATAAAGAATGCAGAATCAGAAATACATTGACCATACAATTGCATTCACAAATAACAAGATTCACAAATACACGATTATATGGAGGAAAACTCAAAGAACTTTATTAATAGTAGAAGAGAGGATTACAACCCATTTGTCTGATCTAGCATCATCCTCCCAGCATCAAAGCCCTATTCGCCTCATGAAAAGCAAGATCACCCAATAATACAATGCTTCTTCTCAAAGACAAACCAACAACACTTCTTTACAAATTACAAAATTTCAAGCTCTAGATCTCTTAGATGAGGGATCCATTTATAGATATTTGTAGAGGTGTAAGTCAGCTTTGGTTTTTTTATTAGTGTCATTCCACTGATAGTTCTTGGTTCCACTTGGAGATTTCATTGATCTCTTACTCATCTCTGGGCGAATTCAGAGAGGCAAGTGTCATATGAGAAGTTTCTAGAAGATTCTCTGGGTATCCACTTAGCAAATTGTCTCTGCCATTTGTCTACTCTCGCTCATCACACCCTACAAAAGGCTCTTTCAGTATGCATTGCACCTGGCTAGTGTAGCAGCCAGTATGCATCGCACCTTGATCATGGAGCACTCATTATGGTCCAGTTTTGGCCAGTTATGAGTGGTTTTTTAGGTGGAGCTTTTGGGAAATGATGTAATCAGTTGACCATGATTCTTTAGGGTATGAAACAACAATTTTAGGGGTTAAAGAGCCCTTGGTTTATTGACATATATGATTGGGGTTGGAGTGTTGTTGGCCGAATAAATTGTTCTTGCGGACAAGACCGATCTCCCTAGTATTTAATGATATCTAGCAACAAAGAGCACAAGCAAATCTACTTTTCTATAAACATGTTTCAATTCATTAATGAATACTAAGAGGTGTAACAGACCCTACCTCGGTCCAACGCTTGTTTGAGGCAGTTTTATCCCAATAGCTTCAAGCAATTCTCGTTTAATAACCTGCATACACAAACAAGCACACATCAAAGCATACCTGCGTATAACAAAACATGTTCATTATGAAGATCAAGGAGCTCATAAAATAAACCATTAGAGACAATTCATTGAGAAAAACAAACTTGATTGTATTAACTTTATAAATAAAAGAACCTTACAACCTTTGCCTTGATGTTGCACAAGTTCCTTCCAGGGTCGAGCAGGAGTCTCCTCTACTTTGACAAGCCTCACTCACTTCCCAAATGACATGAAAGGTATGTAATCTCTCCTCTCACAAGCTCAAAAAGGAAGCCTAGTTTTCAGCAGCATTTACCCTCAAGAATCTTCAGCTTTCAACCTCCCTTACAACCAGCCCAATGTATGAATTTATAGTGCAAATGGAGGAAGTTGCAGGTCCACCATTGAAGGGATAAGTTCCTCCTTCAATGGGATAAGCACCTCATATCATGAGTTAGCTCCCTTAGTTATGGAATGGATGAACCAAGGTGGAGCGGACTTGCCAGCGTAATATTCCTTCTAGAAGTGTCTAGAAGTGACCCAAGATGAGTTTTTAGGAATGAACTCACACCTTTTTAAATTTTACAGGGGTTCGCACCCATTACTCAATAGACAGAGCGGCCAGGTTCGCAGGAAACATGACCATTGGGTGCGGCACTGCAGGCAATGCTAGGAGAAAGTGCGAAACCAGGATTTGAGATATCTTTAAATTCTTTCTCTCATTTTCAAGGCTTGACATGAAGAGCTGAGGCTTAAGACTTGCAAATGAGGTATGTATGAGTTTTGATGGACTCACACAAACTGTAGAAAGTCATGGTGACAATTTTTTGTGTAACAGATTGCCCCCTAAAGTGCGAAGTCTGTAATAGATGAGGATGGTTTTTGATCATCTAAGAAGAGTGAAGGACTTTATAATTTCAAGGATCATCTTGTGGATACCCCAGTCGAACTTGTAAAAACATTCAACGCAAAATATATATATGTGAAAAATATCATCGCTGAAGTAGGCATTCCCGTACTCAGATAAAAAATGACTAAGGACTATCTAAAACTGCTCTGATACGGGAATGATTTTGTATTACATCACAAGTAGGAACACATGGACACAGTATGGGCGCAACCATCTGTTTATGAATAGTCCACTATATAATGATAACAAAATTCCTTGCAGCTTGGATGGTGGAAACTAGATCCAGGGTCTTCATTTCTACTTCCCGAACTAGTACGATTCTACCCATGTGAATGAATGTGTCGAAGTCGAACATGGGAGAAACCACTTGATTACCAGTCAATGATGTAAACTGTTAACAAGTGTGAGAGGAACCACCAGTAATGTCAATGGCCCTCAAAGTACTCAGTACAATCCATGAAATGTGAATGAATGAGTCGATGTCGAACATGTCACAGAATCCGTTGATCGAAGGTCAATGATGCAACCTGTCGTCAAAGGCAAGAAACTTGCCATTGAGGCATGCAGATTCCAAGGTAGTGACGATTTCTAGATCATCTTTCTAGATAATGAGTTGCAATCGATAGAAAGCGATTCGTCATAGGCAAGCCCATAACACAAAATCATAGGTCAAGTCTGAAGAAATATGTTTAGCAAGAACTAACTCAGAGATGGTCAATGATGGATGACAAATATTTTGCAGGTGAATGGTTTATTTGTACAGACCTCTTGAACACATAATGACATAGTAGATGGCTTGGTGACAGTTGACCCAAAGTTAATATCTGGAAACTGGCTGAAGACTTTCAAAGTGGCTTGATTAACTGTTAGGTAAAGGATTTCCCAACCCAGGTGGATAAAAGTGTCATGTTCAAGAGTGATGGAATTTTTTTTCAAACATAAAGTATGACAAACAGGTTCATTTTTCTCTCTTTTCCCCCACCATTTCTGGCAAGTACCTCTTTATTTTTGACAAGCTTGAGGAGGATAACATTTTCTTGGTTATAAGCTCATCCTCAGATGAGTCCAACTTATTAGATCGAACCCTAAGAAGGAGTGGGCGTTCCTGTATTGAACAAGTCCTTACTGTGAAATTTTAACGAGTCCAGTATAGGAGAAACTCAGCGTATTTTCAGTTTTAGGGAGTCAGAAGAAACTTAAGAAAACTCCTGGTTGCCTATTCGAAATTGTGTTCCCAAGCCCGAAAAAGTATAAAATAATACTTGAGAGAACCGCTTGATCATTACGACCAAGGAGTACTTTTCATGATTAGTGCCTTCAATCTGAAAAAGTAAAAAAGCGATTGAAAACATGTCATTTTATTACCAATATCGAACTTGAAACGACAAAAGTCTGGCAATCTTTTCATGTTTATACGATCATAAAAGAGTTGTAAAAGGACCGTATTTTTATTCCGTTTTAACGAGTCTAAAAAGAAACACTCGACAATCTTTTCATTTTTTATGAGTCAGAAAAGAGCTTAAAGAGGACTCCTATGTCTTTTTCGTCGAAAATGACCAATTTCACCTGAATCCCCAATATTCTGCACAAAAACTGCAAACATTACTCATATTTGTTTAGAAATAATAAAAATGCACCAAAAATGACCTTTTCAAAGTAAAAAATAAATAAAATTTATTTATTCAAAAAATCTTATAAAAAGGGTTTTTACAAGTTCATTTTTACCGTTTGCCTTTGGAGTAAAAAGTAAGAGCTTTGGTAAAAAACTTCCTGTGGAGATTGCACAAAATCCGACCGTTGGAATCGAGAACCGTCTTCTCCAGGTAATCTACAATGTCCCTGACTTGCATTTCATCCGTTTAAAATTTTGTTTTAGGGTTTAGATTTCGTTTTTTGGAGGAAAATTAGGGCAAAAAATCGCCTGCGGTGGTTGCGAAGGGGCGCCATGTGGCCCCTGCGCACCCTGACTTTTCTGTGCACATAGAAAAGTCGGGGTGCCGCACCTAGCCTTAAGGAGAAGTGCGCACCTACGCACTGTCTCTAAAGGGATGGGCGCGAACCCTGCGGAATGCGGATTTTGAACCTTAGTTTTTCCATTTTTGACCCATAGAATTTTGGAATGAAAATTCTAATCCACCTATTTTGCAATATAGGTACACAAGATGCTTGTTTGGCAGGAAAGAGAGCATGAGGACGTGGATCAGGCTGCATTACTCCATCCACCTTCATTACAGGCATTGAGAGCATGCGGGCTTTTCAAATTTTGGACTATACCTGGCATGAGGGCACAGGTAGACATTTTACAATGGCTGGTGAACAGGTGGAGCATACAGGACCAGTGCTTCATTATCGGTGGCAACCGGCTCGAAATCGAGCCGGATGACATATACTTTTTGAATGGCTTGCCCAAGAGAGGCGAGCAATTATCTCTGTTTGGATCTAGGCTAGGTGGCCAATCTGTCGCTAGTCTCCGACTAGAGTTCTGTAATAACTAGGATCCGGACAAACGGATAGATGTGAAAACCATCTCCCGCCCTGAACTGAAAGTGATTGCCTTTACTGTTACCAGACTCTGCGGGAGCGCAACATTGCATCTAGCTACAGGTTCCCAGATGCACATGGTAGTGGACTACTTCCGAGGCACCATCTTCAACTAGTGCGATGCTGTATTGGCCAATCTGAAGGGCCAATTGACTAGGGCGAAGAATGGGCAGCTAAAGAACTTTGGTTATGGTTATTTAGTTGTCAGCTTTGCCCTAGAGAGGGTACCGATGCTGGTTCCATAGCAACTCATTGTTGAGGCTGGACTTCCCCAAGATCCTCGGGTTATGCGATGGGTTGCAGTTATGGCCCGCCATCCAGAGGAGGGTACTGAGGTTGTTTGTTTCACTCCAGAGTATTTCCGTTGGTTAGAGAACCAACTCTTTATTATTTAGGATTTTCCATACGCTGGGATGGATTATCGCGATGATCCCAACATGACTCTTCCACCAGGAGAGCAATGGGATGATAGAGGTAAAAATTGTTTTTCAACATTTTAATTTGATATGTATGTTTTTGTATCTTTAACAATCGTCCCAAAACTAATAGTAAAAGTTTTAAATGCATATGTGAGTCCACGGCGACCAGCCGCCCTCCAGCCCTATGATCGGAGACAACCAGCGGACGCAACACCGGCCCCACAGGACCAGTCAACAGAGACCTTGGCCGAGTTGGAGAGCCATCTAGAGCGCTTGACCGTAGATATTCCGAAGACCAGCATAGATGACATTCCTCTTCGGCTTCAACGCTATGTGATTGGGGTCCCAGGACCTTTTAGGAGGTTCCTTTGTAGGGTGGCCCGAGCAGTGATGTCTTATCGCGATCATCACCAGTGATAGGATGATTGCCTTGTAGACCCATTTTTGGACTTTTGATACTATCATTTTTGCCGATCATAAGGTGTTTTTCAACCTATGACCGAGGACGATGTATATTTTGACACACTCTTATGCTATGCTATGCTATTACTATGGTTATATTGTAAAACATGTTTATGAGATGTTTTTAAATTTACTGTTTGATTTAATGCAAATGTCTATTTAACATTCGAGAAGCAATTGCATCTGCTAATGTATTTAAATATCTTGGAATGTGCTGATATTCTATGTAATCAAATTCTCGTTCCAAGAGATGGACTCTAAAAAATAATCGTAATAATACTGGATTTCTAATGACATAAAATCGATTAAGCTGTAATACAACGAGTTCCGAATCTAAATTAACAATCAAACTTTGAATTCCAAATGAGATGGATTCATATAATAATTCAATCACTGCACTGTATAGTGCAATGTTGTTCGTTGTTTGACCCGGACTTACCCCGTGCATAGATACTAACTCGTCAAAGGGTGAATAGATAACCCAGGCTGCGGAAGAGATGTTCCGTGTACTACGACAAGCGCCATCAGCGAAACCGATGTATGTTTGGAGAGGCGTCGACATCTGCAATATCAAGAGTAAAATCAAGATAAGCAGAAACAATAATGAAAAACACTCTCTAAAGTAAAGCATGCATCCTTAATCTAAGAACACACCAAATTTAGAAAGAAACTATTCTAAGAAATCTCCACACTAATCTTTTAAGCATAATATCACTTTAGATAAAGCCCATTCCTAGGTTTACCTAAAGAGACACCATCGAAATCTTCTAGCTCATAGGCCCCTTTTGCCAGCTTTCGCTTGACAATATATGGACCATGCCACATGGGTACAAATTTTCCAGCCCCTAGCTTATCATTTGCTTGATCGTAAAGTAAGACTAGGTCTCCTTCCGAAAAATTGTGGGGTGTAATATTCTGATCATACTGAGCTTTAATCCTTTTGGCATGAGTTTCAACAGCTAATGCAGCATTACGTCGATTCTCATCTAATTGAGATAAGTATAATAAACATTTTTCCTCTTCAGAAATGGTTGGTAATAATTGCACAACAATTTGTAATGATGGGATTTCGTATTCAATGTGCAATACTACCTCTAAACTGTAAACCAATTGAAAGGGAGTAAAACCTGTTGATGTTTTGACTGAGGTTCAGTACGCCCAAAGCACTGAAAATAACATGTTATGCCATTTCGACCGATGAATCCCAATGATTCATCGGATCATGGTGACTAGAACTTTGTTGACTGCTTCAACCAGACCATTTTCCTGTGGGTAATATGGAGTGGAACTATCGTGACGCAGGCCAAGCTGATCTGTAAGTTCGGTCATCATGATGTTTCGAAAATGACTCCCATGGTCAGTGATAATCGCTTGGGGAACACCAAACCTAGCAATTATATGGTTGAAAACGAAAATCGCAACAGTTTTGCCATCTTCCAAAAATGTAGGCATCGCCTCGGCCCACTTGGCAAAATAATCTACCGCAAGGATGATATACGCATGCCCCCCCAGCCGAGTGAGGGTTACATGTAATAAAATCGATACCCCATTTTGCAAATGGACCAACGACAATGATTGGGTGGAGAGGAGCAGGAGGAGCGCGCATCTTACGATCAAAAATTTGGTAGTTGTGGCATTTCTGGACGACAGCAATACAATCTTTGAATAACGACGGCCAAAAATACCAGTGCGCAAAATATTTTGGGCTGTGGCATATCCATACATATGATCGCCACATGCTCTAGAGTGGCAGTCATTAAGAACCTTCTCAGCCTCAGCATGAGTAAGACAACGATGGAAAACATAATCCACCCCACGACGATAAAGAGTATCTCCAATAATGGTGTAAGGTTGGGATTGGAAGCGTATTTTCCGGCGTTGAGATCGTGAAATATCTGGCTGAAAAGATTGGGTTTGGAGATAGACAATGATATCTCGGTACCATGGATCAACAATGTTGATAAGGAACAAGGATTCATCCGCCACATGTTCGGTATCAGCACGAGGGAAGTCACACATTAATTCCGCAAAAACCAAAGACTTCTTTGACTTGGCCTTCTCAAATTCCAGGTCAAATTCCTACAGGATATCAATCCATTTGGAATACTTGCCCCCCAGCAATTGTTTAGTCAAAATGTATTGCATAGGGTTACAGTCAGAAATGACAGTGGTTTTGCGTAACAAAATGTAATGATGAAATCGCTGAACAACTTGGACTGCAGCTAAGGCTAGTTTCTCCACATGTGAATATTTTAACTCAGTGGGAGTTAGAGTCCGACTAAGATAATATATCACATGTTCACTTTTGAATTCATCCTGTTGAACTAAAACCATCCCAATAATGGAATGGGAAGCGGCGAGGTACAAGAAGTAATCCTGGTTGTAGTTGGGAGGATGTAATAATGACGCATGGGTTAACACATGTTTAAGTGCATCGAAAGATTTGTCAGCTATCTCGTCCCAAAAGAATGGAGTGTTTTGTTTCAACAACCGGGTGAAACCTTTTGTAATCTCGGCGTAGTTAGGAATGAAACGACGTAAAAAGTTTGCTTTCCCTTGCAAACTATGGAGTAGACGAAGTGTCGAAGGAGGTGGTAAATTGATGATGGCTTCGACCTTCGAAGGATCGATGCGAATGCCGGCTTTGGATACAACAAATTCCAGTAACCGACCCGTTTCGATACAAAAAACGCACTTGTGCGGATTCAGCCTAATCCGATAATGCCTACATCTCATGAAAATGGCTCGTAAGTGAGTGAGATGGTCGGCTCTGCGTAATGAATGAGTTGGTAATCATCGAGATAGGGCTGCACAATATGCTTGATGTCATGAAACGCATAAGACATTTCCCTTTGAAAAGTTGCCCTGACGTTCTTCAGTCCAAAAGGTAACTTGCAATAAGCAAATGTCCCCCATGGACAGATGAATGCCGTTTTTGGTTGATCTGCTGGTAGAATGTTAATTTGATTGTAACCGGAAAAGCCATCCATAAAGGAGAAAATTTCACTGCCGGCACAATCATCGATAATTTGATCGATATAGGGCGTGGGGATAATTGTCCTTGGGAACAAGCACGATTAATTATCCCTATAGTCGATGCATATTCTTATCGTCCCTTGTTTTTTATTAACTGGAACAATATTCGATACCCAATCCGTTAAAGGAATTGGATAAATGAAACCTGCTTTAAGTAATTTCTCAACTTCTGTTTTGATGGCAACAACTTTTCATGGGTGTATTTGACGCAACCGTTGCCGGACGGGTTTAGCATCCGGGTAGGTTTTGATCTCATGAACAATGATTGAAGGATCAATTCCTGGCATTTCCTCATAGGACCACGCAAACACGTTGTGAAATTCTTGAAATAGGGCTTTATATGTGTTGACTTCAGTGTCCGTACAAGAAGCACCTATGTGAATGTTTTCAACAATCCCAGGTTCGACTGAAATGTCGACTAGAACCATTCGAGAAATATTGGCTAAATTTTGTTCAGAATCAGGATGTTTCAATGAATTTTGTGGTTCTTTGACATATTCAGCAGTAAAAATGGATGAAAAATCATTTTCAAAATGATCAATCTCAGGTAAAAACGAAGACCGATGATGAAGATCTTCCCATGGTAATGCATCAACAGACAACAGTTCCCGAATTTGTTCATCAGTGTGAACGGTTTCGGAAAAGGTTGTTGAATCTGAGGTTAAGATTGAAAGTTATTTCCCATTGATCTCATTCACTAGATCAGGGTTGGTTGAATTTGAGTCGGAAAACAACTGTACTGCCTGATAAGCAACTTCAAAGGGACTCAAAGGCATGGCATCGCTAAGAGAGTCCACCTCAGTATCAAATGGAACGATCCAAGGATCGTCAAGAACAATGGATTCTGACGAAATCATATGAATGGTTGCGAAAGGAGACGGTACGTTGGGAGGAGGAAATAAAAAAGTTCTGAGTAAACCTGAATCTTTAACTAATCCTACCTCAACATCCTTATAAGGGATAACGGCTTTTCCAATATGTTGAATACTCTCAGTAGAGGATGGGTCAGACGAAAAATAAGCTAACTGATCTATTGTTACGATCTTTCCATTATATGGGAACTTAATAAGCCGAAAGACCGATGAAACAACAACAGTCATGGCATAAGACTAGCTACGACCCAAAAGAAGGTTGTAATCTAGAGGGGCATCAACCACCTCCACCTCCACATCTAGATTAATGGTTTTTCCTTCAACCCCTATAGGTAAGTCCTGTAGAATGCCATAAGGATAAAACCCTTGGCCATCAAAGGCCATTAGAATTGTCGGGGATTGATTAAGTGTAGGAGAACCAAGGGTTTTCCAACACTGTATCGACATAATACACGTGGAAGCTCCCTCATTAATCACAATCCTAAAACAAGGTCTGTTTTTGACTAACACTGGAATCTGGAAAGCCATTTGATGAGGAAGACGAGGTGTACTATTTTCTAAATCGAAGACTATAAGGTTTGAGTCCTGAAGATCAACAACTCCTATAGCCGACAGTAGCATTTTATGTTGTGCTGGACAAGATTGCAGCACTTCCAAAGCTGACATTGCTGAAGGGGAAACAGCTAAATCTTCAACAATGTTATAGTTCTAAGCAGCTCTCGCATGTGGATTGAAAGCTGACTTTCAAAGTATACCCTTAGCGAGCGGTTTGATTACTAAGTTGGGAATGGGTTTCTCGATCTATAGTGGATCGGAACTAGACGGAGCTGAGGTTGATGGATTGGAATTAGAATATTCGGCTTCCTTGCCACCAAGAGGACTTTTACTCCCGTAATCTTGCGATCGTGTCGCAATCCTTACATGTGACATCATCATTATGGGCTCTTCCGATGCACTAGAGGAAGAACCTATCATTTTACTGTCTTGATTTGGAAAAGGGTCCTTCAAGACAGCAGGTGTTTGCGAACCTTTGACGATTTCCACAACCTCGGCACGATGCGGACAATCTCTTGTAAAGTGCTCCTCATCGTAGATGAGACAAGGATATCGAGGTTTTTGTTTCTCGTCAGTAGATTCAGGTTTATCGGATTTCTCCTTTGAGTTCTACTTGTTCTTCTTCTTACCTTTCTTCTTGCCGTTAGATTTTGATTTGGTCGTGGATGATAGGACGACATGCACATCGGCAGAAATTTCAGGTGAAGACTCTCCCTTAGGGGAATCTGGTAAAGTTATAATAGGAGAAGAATGCTTAGAGGATTTCTTCTTACTTTTGGTATTAACAGTACCAATCATACCGTCAGCGGCATGAGACCCTGAGGGAGGTGCAGCTATTTGATTTTGTTTCGGAAGGTCGGGGATTTTTTCATGTAACATACCTAGCTACGTATAAACTAAGTCAAGATATTGAGCTTGAGCAATTACTTGCTCTTCTGTAACTACCCCTGCCTTAGCTACATCTTCAGTTATTTTGGGTAATAATGATTTTACAAACCATTCTGCCAAAATTTGGTCCGGGATAAAAACTTTCACTAAACGACGTCGACGTCGCCACTCATGAATATGATCTGAAATATAAGTGGACATCAACTGCTTTAATGAAGTTAATAATTCCGTGCCATTGTCATATCGGACTGGCAACTGAAAATGAGTAAGGAAGGAAGTGGCTAATTGACTAAAATTATAAAAAGAGCCTCGTGGCAACTCAATGTACCACTTGGCTGCAAGGCCAATCAAAGTGCATTGAAAAAGGCGAAGACGAATTGAATCATCTATAATGGATTTCGATGCACACCAGAGATGGTAAGTCATCACATGATTAGACGGATCCTCTCATGGCTTCCCCTCAAACTTTGGTATATCACTGGGCAACTTATTCGGCATTGGCGGCCAGATAATTGATGGGATCGTTCGTAAGGCGCGACAAGTCAGGCAAATCCAAAGTTGCTATAAATGGTAACTGACGGTTCGGATCCCGAAAACTTGGGGTCATAAGACTAGCCACAGGAGGAGGATATCCAGGATAGCTTGGTATCAGATTCGCATTTGGGATATTATATCCTCCTGGAAAACCAGGATTAACCGGACCATACTGGGGTTGTTGAGGTTGTTGATACGTATATCCAGGGTACGGTTGATACTAATAAGCTGGGTTCTGCATAGCGGGACCGTATTGGTACTGCCCCTGGTACGATTGATAAGTAAATTGTGGTTGACTTGTAACAATTGTACTAGTCCCAGGTTGTCCTATAGGCATGAAAACCAGAGTCTGGATTGTAGGTCTAGACTGGGGTAAAGAGGCCTGAGGAGTTGATACAGGAGCAGTAGAAACTGGAGTCGCTGATACTCCAAAAATGGGTGGAGTGGATTGAATAGAAGCCGCAACAGTTGCAGCAGTCGTTTGGGACAGAGTTCGAGGCGAACTAGGCCCAGACTGCTGAGCTGCCCCAGGTGTAGTAGTTTGAGTAGTAGGTTGGACGGGTTGCTGGGGTGAACCAGAAACAAAAGACTGTCCAGATTGAGATGACAACTGTACACTGGGTTGCTGAGTCTGTTGATCCCACACCACGTTCATTCTGGGGTAAGGACCCATAACAGGTTGAGTGTATTGAGGACCAAAACCAGGTTGAGTGTAAGATTGATAATTATATGGTACATTTCCGGGTCCTTGAACAAATGATTGACCTAAAGGTGGTTGAAAACCTTGAGGTTGATATTGACCCTGAGGTTGGTACTGACCTTGAGGTTTGTACTGACCTTGGGGTTGGTACTGACCTTGAGGCTGGTATTGACCTTGAGGCACATATTGATACTGGGGTTGACCTTGAGGTACATATTGGTACTGGAGTTGACCTTGAGGAAAATACTGTCCCGTAGGGACATACTGTCTTTGAGGTTTCCCCCCAGGCGGTAACGGACTGCCCTGGGGTTGCCCCCCAAACGGTATTGGAGTACCTTGCGGCTGCCCCCCATATGGTATTGAACTACCTTGAGGTTGCGGATTAGGAGTAGTACCAAACATCATAAGAATATCTTCGACACTTAACGGTTTAGTTCCGTTATGACCAGGAGATATGGCATAATCGATGGGTCGAGGAGAAGCTCCTAAAAACGTACCAGATACAGACTGATACCCAGGAGGAACAGAAGGACTGCCATGTAAGAAGGTTTCTGGCGTCTGAGTAAACAAGGATGACTGTCTCGACATATTCAAAGGAGGATAATAACCTCTGGGTGTTGGATGGAAAGGAAATCAGGGTGGTGAAGACGCGAGACCTAGATTTTCTAAGAAATTGATCAATGAAATATACCAAGTGTCACCTCTAATGGGACTATAGAAAATAGATTCACGCTCCCTAATTTCAATAGTTGGTTGATTTTCAGGGATGCTTATACCTTCGTTCGGACTCGAACTTACAATTTCTTCAATGGAAATGAGTCCAGAAGGAAGATTCTTGGTAATGATATTTTCTACTCTGGGTGAACTAGGACTACTAGAAACAGGAGAAGCAAATCCTGAAGATGGAGTAGTAGCACTTTCAATTTCAGGTTCAGAGATTTCAGGTTCTTTGGCTAATGAGCTAGTAGGAGTGATACTACTAGTAACCTCAGAAAATGAAATCGAATCGGCTCAAAAATATGTTCTGTTGCTTGCACTAGATGATCTGGATGTACAATCAACGAAGACTCTCCGGCCTCCGGCGACCCAACCCTACTTTCACTAGGTGTGACAAGGGCTCGCAGCCCTTCCAGTTGACTTGGTGTAAATTCGGGAGGCTGCCCCCGTAGTCGACGGGATTGTCTCAGTAATTCAGCCACGATTATTATCTAATTACTTCACACGAAAACAAAGAAAATTCCAAGAAAAACACCTTAAGCTCTAAAGAACCAAATAATTGAAGCACACGGCCTAACAATCTGGAGATCAAACCCACATTAAACATATTTTTTGGATCGAAACCTAGTTGGTGATGAATCCAACGTCGCAGGAATTCAATACAGAAATGGTGGTTGGAAACAGTTACCTCGACAACCTGCTTAATAAAGAGACTAGCCCAAGTTCTCCACTATATCCGTCTCGAGTTGAGATAACCCCCCAGAGAGCCAGAGTTCTCGTGTTCTTGCTCCAGGTATAGTTGGATCTTCCCTCCACCGTCACCTAGGAAAGAATCCTAAAGATTATGGTCACTAAGGTCACCAACGGAAACAAATATACCTGGGGGAACAGTCTACGATCCGATAGGCACGCAAGGGCAGAGTAACATGCTCAATCCCCTTGAAGGCTCCTCGACATAATCCAAGGTTTACCAACAAGTGACCCCATGCTCCTCGACAATGGTTAATCCGATGTTTACTGTTTTTAATACGTGAATATCTTCTATCGTTCCCAATGAGGAAGGATTGATTCCCACACTGGTTCGGATATGATTTTGTGCTTCTCCTTTAAGAGGAGCTTTCCCAGAGCATAGATGTAACAATTGGAATTTTTCCCTACTGCAATATCGACTCCTTGTTTTTTTAAACTACTTTGGAGAGTTAATTACTCCCTACTTCAAGATACTAGCCTAAGCTATGTTGGTGAAAAGAGCCCTAGAAAACAAAAAGATTGCTAGTTTGATTTTAATTAAGCGTTAATTTTATTGTTTGTTCCTTAAGTCAATGGGTGTGGAGATGAAAGTTTATGGTATGAAGACTCGACCCCAAAACACTAAAAATGCACCTAAGATGATAACAATTCCTTTTCCTTTTCAATGAATTTCTAGCTAAGGAAGAGTCGAAAATGCAATGCTTTGCAAATCAAATCTTTCTCTTAACATACAACTGAAAGGAAACTTTTTGTTTTTTTCAAAGGACTTTTAAAAATGAGACTACTAATCACGCTCACAGAAAATCCCTTTTCTTTTCAACAATCAACAACTACAAGAATAAGCAATTCCTTTAAGAGAGCTTTTAAGATTTCTAGAAAAACTCTAAAAAACTATTGAAAACAAATTTTCAACAAGCTTGTATAATTTCTATGAAAAACTCAAAACTATGATCTAATCTTGAGATCTAAACGAAAATGGATTGAAAGAAACTTGAAATGTTTTTGGCTCAACTTAGTGTTTCAGCTAACTAAGGATCAATTTGTTCAGCTCAAAAAACTAATCAAAAACATCCAATTATATTTTAATAGAAAAATGAAATTCGAAACTTTTAATCAAGTTCAATCAAAGTTTTGCAAAAGAGACAAATGGGATCTAGATCTCTTCATGGATAGATTTCATAAGCTAGTCAAACTCGGCAAGAAGACCAGAGAGACCAGGGTGATCTAAGGCTTTGGATCTCTGAGCTGCTACAAAGACCAAGCAAAAACCAATCCAATCAGATAAAACTTCTTAGAAAATCACTCCAAACAAGAATGCCAATGAAAACTAACTCACAAGGAACTTTTTTCAAGACAAGTGCAGGTCTGGGCATATACTAACAGCTATGGACAAAAACTAAACCTAACTAGGTAGATGGATCTTAGGTTTTTCAAATTTTTGACAGGGGTTCGCAGGCATGTAGTAGAACCAGGTGCGGTGCCGCTCTGTGTTACACTGTAACAGTGCGGATAGGTCCGCACTGTAACTAACTCAGAGGATGCGGTCCTCTTCCAAAATTTCAAAAAATAAAAATCCAACCAGGATTTAACCAGTACCCAAACTCACACAAATCAAGGCAAAATCAGAAACAAAAACTTAAGTTTCTCAAGTCAAAGCAAAGAGAAATCAAAATCCAAACCAAACTAGTCCCTAGTGGAGTCGCCAATTTGTTGGCCGGATAAATTGTTCTTGCGGACAAGACCGATCTCCCTAGTATCTAATGATATCTAGCAACAAAGAGCACAAGCAAATTTACTTTTCTCTAAACATGTTTCAATTCATTAATGAATACTAAGAGGTGTAACAGACCCTACCTCAGTCCAACGCTTGTTTGAGGCAGTTTTATCCCAACAGCTTCAAGCAATTCTTGTTTAATAACCTACATACATAAACAAGCACACATCAAAGCATACCTACGTATACAAAACATGTTCATTATGAAGATCAAGGAGCTCATAAAATAAACCATTAGAGATAGTTCATTGAGAAAAACAAACTTGATTGTATTAACTTTGTAAATAAAAGAACCTTACAACCTTTGCCTTCATGTTGCACAAGTTCCTTCTAGGGTCCAGCAGGAGTCTCCTCTACTTTGACAAGCCTCACTCACTTCCAAAATGACATGAAAGGTATGTGATCTCTCCTCTCACAAGCTCAAAAAGGAAGCCTAGTTTTCAGCAACATTTACCCTCAAGAATCTTCAGCTTTCAACCTCCTCTACAA
>APFE031506482.1:20852-122316 GCA_000404065.3 Pinus taeda | reverse complement strand
GGATAAGCACCTCATATCATTGAGTTAGCTCCCTTAGTTATGGAATGGATGAACCAAGGTGGAGCAGACTTGCCAGCGTAATATTCCTTCTAGAAGTGTCTAGAAGTGACCCAAGGTGAATTTTTAGGAATGAACTCACGCTTTTTTAACTTTTACAAGGGTTCGCACCCATTACTCAATAGACAGAGCGATCAGGTTCGCAGGAAACATGACCATTGGGTGCGGCACCGCAGGCAATGCTAGGAGAAAGTGCGAAACCAGGATTTGAGATATTTTTAAAGTCTTTCTCCCATTTTCAAGGCTTGACATGAAGAGCTGAGGCTTAAGACTTGCAACGGAGGTATGTATGAGTGCTGATGGACTCACACAAACTGTAGAAAGTCATGGTGACAATTTTTTGTGTAACAAGTGCCCAAATATGTCTATAACAATTGCCCCTAAAGCATGAGGTCGTAAATCTTCTGATGTTAGGTAAAATGCTTTATCATGAGGATCCGAGGTATTCGAGCTGGAAGGTAACCGTATAAAATACAATACAATACATCATCATCATATTATTTTCATGATCTAGCTGAGGCGGGCATTCCCATGCTCAGTTGTATAAATTCAATTTCATGTACATAGGACAGATAATCGTCTGCTGATGCTGACCGGTGATTCTTTGTATGTAGAGTCATCATCATTTAGCTTGGATGATAATCTCTGTAGCTTATGTGTACATTTGATGTCTTTATATTCCTAAATATATTGCAACCTAGATGGATGAAATTAGATCCGGAGTCTTCAAACTCGTTCAAAATTCGCTCGATGTACAAGTCGATCCATGTGAAAAGATGTTCAGAAGTCGAACATGGAAAGACATCACTTGATTACCAGCTAATGATGTAGGTTGTTAACAGGCGCGAGAGGAATCATCGATAATGATAATGACCCTCAAGGTACTATAGTAAAATTTATGTGGTGTGAATATATGATTTGATGTCAAAAACCACGTAAAATATTTCGGTTGAAGGCCATTAATGTAAACCTGTCGCCGGAAGTGAGAAACTTGCCATTGAGGCATGCAAGCTTCAAAGTACTGAAACGGTTGTTCCTAAGTCAACTTCTTGGATAATGAGCTAATGTCGACAAGAAGTGACACGTCGTAGGAGGGCCTTAATGTATCTCACATCTATGACACAAAACGAAGCAAATGATTTTTTGGAGGTGAAAATGATCTGATGATACAAGGTTCAGGAATGGCAGTCATGAAAAGTGGAGGGTGAAGGTATTGCAGTGGATGAGGCGTTAGTTGGGTGGTGAATTCTCTGAATGACTTATCTTGAACATGTTGGCCACACTGAGATGGATTGGTAGCGTTAACCCCAAAATATGGATGGTGTGGAGGACCATTGGTGATATGATCAATGAATGGAATAACCCAACCTGACTCAATCATGGTGATGGAGTGAAAGTGTCATGTTCAAGAGCGACCTGCTACCAATGAAGTTCTTCAAGTTTTCTTCCCTTTTTCCCCAGTCATTGTTGACCAGTACCTCTTTATTTTTGTCAAGCTTAAGGAGGATAAGATATGCTTGTTTTATAATTTGCCCTTCAGGCAAACTTGTCGCTATGTTTTGGTGAGCCTAGCGACAGTGAAACTCATCCTTGTCTGGATGGACAAGTTTGTTGCTATTGTTTTAATGAGTTTAACAACAAGGATGACTCAATCCTTTTCATATTTAGAGGGTTTGAAAAGGGAAGAAAAGGAAACTCCAGCAGTCCTTTTTCGTAGTATAATCCCTTAAGTCCGAAAAAGTATAAAATAATACGAAAGGGATGATTTTTCGATCACTTTTAGCGAGCCGAAAAAGACAAGTGCTTGATCTTTTTGTGGGATGATCCCTCAGGTCCAAAAAGATTAAAATGTAGAGGAGGGATGACACTTCCTTTTACTTTAACTAGATGGAAAGGCCAGTAGCTTGGCAATCTTTTCATATTTAACGAGTCTAAAAAGTGCTTAAAAGAGACTCGTTTTCGAGGAACGAGTGATGTTTTCGGGTAGCAACTAGTTCCAGGTAAGTTTGGAACTTCTCAAAACATGGCAGTGTGAAGAGGGTGGCTAACAGGATCACTCGTCACAGCTGTTCCTCAAAAGGGTAAACAATCAAGTGGAAGCGTATGATTGGCCAAAAGAATGGAGGTGATGGTAAAAACACAACCAAGGCTTGAAAGGCTAATAGCATGGCAATCACAGAGGTCGTTTACTGAAGGCAGGTTTATTTTTTAATGAGCTTGAACCTTGCATTAACATGTGCTCAGTGGCGGGTTTATTTTTTAATGAGCTTGAACTTTGCAGAAACGTTGCTCATTCCAGTCGTTTTAAAGATGTCTCTCATTAGAAGGTTCATTTTTTAGTGAGCTTGCACCATGCGAAACTTTTCTCATTGCCTTTTTATGTAGGCTGGAAACGACCAAACTATAGAGCTAACTACACTGAAAGCTAAGGAACTACTAAGGTTAGGTAGGATGGTTTTATCAGTAGACAAAACACTTCCTTTGGTCCATCTGGTGTGTAGACATTTCTGGACCAACTGCCTAACCTAAGAAGTTGAAACTAAAAAGCTAAAAAGTTAAAAAATGAAACTGGTCATTTTTTTCTTGCATAAAAAGGGTTGCATGCCCCTAGGTATTGAGAAAACGAGAATTTACAGGTTATCTTATGGAAGTCCCTGCATTTAAGCAGGATTGTTTCGTCCGCAGAGCAGACAAAACACTTCCTTGGCTTTGTCCATCGAAATAGACAAAGGTGAATGGTGTGAGCTTCCAATCACATAACTTGTGAGGAGATAACTGTTTCAGACTAATCCCATATCCTACAAGGAAATGGTGTTTCAGACCAATCATATAACCAACAAGGAAATCTATTTTTTCAACTAGATTTTCCTGCCGATGCAGACCAGGGTGCACGCCCCCTAAGCTTCGTTACATTCATTGGACTACTCACGGTAATTAGTTGGATGAACTGAAGGTTGAAGAGACATTCTTGATGCAAAGAGACCATTTAGGGATGATGTTTGACTCGTAGCTGCGTTTGAACCGAGAAATGAAAGCTGGTCAATAAGTTGTACCACTTTGCCTTCATGCATGAAACACGTCACTTGAAAGAGTGTGAAAACAATAGCTTCCATGTTATAAACATAGTCACGCCCAAGGAGTAGATTGTAATCTAATGGCCCTTGGACTACCATCACATTCAAGTGAACGGTTTTCCTTTTCAAAGTTATAGGCAACTTCGGAAGGATCCCTAACGGTCGACTGGTTCCTTTGTTGAAGCCTGACAAATTTTGATTCTCAGGCAGAAGTGATGGTGAACCAAGCACTTTCCAAGCAGTTGAGGAAAGGATACTCACTGAATCCCCTTCATCTATGATAGTGCCAGACACGATCATTTTGTAAACTTGTACTATGATTCAAAATGGTACATTAGAGGGAAGGCGGGGTCTCGCTAGTTGATTCCAATAGAAGGAAACGACTAGATTGCTTGGAGGGGGTACCGAATAAACGGTTGGATGAACCTCTTGAAATGGGGAACTTTCCTCATGTTGTAAAGGAACGGGCATATAGTCCACAAGTTCATCAGACTATGTATTAACAAAAAGAATTTGGACAATATTGTTCTCATTCTCTTTGGAAATTGTATCGTGTGAAGGTGGACCTTCTGAAGGCAAGATTGGGTCGACTGCCATCTCGACCTGTTGACTTTGGTCCAGCATGGAATCAGAAGGTTTAATTTCAATGATAGGTGCTTCGACCGATGGTTGAGTTACATCAGTCGGGTTTTCAACTAGCGATGGACTTGGTAAGAGTTTCTTGTATCCAGGCAGAAATCGTTGCGGTGAAGCAGGACGATTATGCAAGATTCTCTTGGCCTCATCTAGAAAAGGAGATTGGCGAAGGTGATGGTCTTCATCGCATAATTGACATGGAATTTTGACCTTTCCTTTCTATCCAGGAACTTCGATTTCACTAGTTGATGGTGTGCTGTCAACATGATCATGACATGGAATTTTGACCTTTCCTTTCTATCCAGGAACCTCGTTTTCACTAGTTGATGGTGTGCTATCAACATGATCACCAGAGGTTGATGACACCGGACAGTGCGAACGGGGAGACCATTCTCTCAAGATCCGCGGAATGCAAGGACAATCCCCGTGTTTCCTTTGCAAGTTAGACAAGGATATTTAGGGGTTTTAATGTGTGGATTTTCACCAGATGATTCATTGTTGCCCCCGTACTTAACTGACTTCTTCTTCTTCTTCTCCTTTCCTTTCTTCTTCTTCTCAACCACTTGGTTTTTAGTATCACTAGTTTCACCAAGCGAAGAGGAAGAAGGGGAGGGAGAAACAAATGAAGTAGAAGGTGAAGGGTCAACTTCAATATCATCTGGTTGCTGATTCGATTGCTGAAGAATCACGGTATTTTGAACGACAGAGGTTGAGAATAGCCATACTAGCAGGCCGATTGTGATTCCCGAAAGGGACAATGTAGCCATATACGGAGCACCAATATCTCCCCAAGAAGAGAAAGGGCTAGGATTTCCCCCAAGAGGGATTCCTTGATTGGTGGACTCCATTATCTCAACCTAAGATCAATGAAGGAACAGGGATGTTATTCCGTATTAGATAAACTTTAATTACGCTTTGACACAACTTTACTTTTTCAATTTTTAAGAGTTGAGAAAAAGCTAAAGATGACTCTAGTCGCCTTCGATTTTTAATGAGCCTGAAGTGACAAGTGCTCAGATGGACCTTTTCTTTTAAGGAGTCGAAAAGGAACAAAAGTGATTACTCTGGAAATCTAGACAGAGGGATTACCAAACCAATCACAAAACTGCAAAATACACCTTGGTGGTAAATTAAAGAGAAATTACCAAGGACTTATGTACGACAGTCAATCTTCCCAAATGTTGTGTTCAGTGCATTGCGATCGATAGGGCGGCAGACATGGCTTCCTATGGATAAAGGATATCAGCCTATTGTGGTCTCCCAATATATACTCGACGGTACGAGGAGCACAAGTCTGTACTAGCACTTGTCATATCAAAGAGGAGGAATCACCCAACCTTCGATGAAAATGATAGTTACTAGGTTTTACGACGTTGGAATACGTCTCTAGCCTAGACCTCTAGATGTGTTGTGTAAGGTTCCAAAGCATTGTTATGTTCATTGAGATTTATTTTAGAGTTGATCTTGCTTAAGAGTTTGTTTTTCAAGGTTCACCGTGTGATGTAGATGTAAAATTCCTAAATATGCAATCTAAAATGATAAACAATTGTTTATTTTAGCAATGAAAATTCTAGCTACTAAGGAAAGAAGATGACGATTCTTTAAATAGAGAGTAGAGAGAACACACTAAATGCACTTTTCCTAAATCATTTTTCACACACAGTCTAAATGCAAATGCATATGCATGTATTTGTTTTTCATTTCCTTAATGTGACAATGCCAAAAAGGAAACTAAGTACAGATTTGAACTATTTTCTTCAAAGCGACACTTCGACAATTTCTTTTCAAAATGAAAGGAAGACTAAAATGACACTTTTTGATTTCGAATAGAAAACTGCTTTCGACACTTTAAATATTAACAATTAAAATCAAATACAATGGAAAAAGTACAATCGACTATCTAGAGGATGAAGACTTTATGACACTCTTCTTTTTGACTCAAAATGACAGTACGACACTTCCTTGCATCAAAAATGACTGCTCGATTAGGCTACTTTTGACAAAGAAGGACTGCAAATGATAGACAAACACATAAAACATTTACAAATCCCTATCAATGGAGGCTGAATAATGTAAAGGAAAGAGGCTTCAACAATGAGATATTGATCATGAGCAGCAAAACTACTAAATAGAGCTGAAAACAAGGAGGAAAAAACCAAATTTCAAAGATAGAAACAGTATCGTTCAGTCATCGCACCTGTCCTTAAGGGAAACAGGGATGCATCTGACCTACAACACATTGGAGGTGCGATGCATACAGGATGCCAGTTATAGACAGTGTGATAGGCCAGGGAATGAAACTGAGTTTGGTTTTTGCTCAAAATTTGCAGCTAAGTTCAGTGATTTAGGCTGAGCTATGATGGACAGTAAAAACAAAGTACAAGGGTATGATCTTATGAGGTTATTGAGCTACCACAAGGGCATTTAGGATGCTTGTAAGTCAGATGTTCAGTTCATAAACCAACCCGGAGATTGATTGAAGCAACATTCATCTACTTTGCAGTTGCATAGCAAAAGCAGTTCGAAGGCTAGCTGGCTAACTTCAGGCTCCATCTATAGTTTATAAAGCAAACAACAATAACAAACAAACAAACTATTCGCTCCCCAGCGGAGTCACCATTTTTTTTACGGGAAAACTAGTGTCTTTTTGATTTGCTAGTCCCACTAAGACGGGTAACTATCTTAGAAACAAACAATCAAAGCACTTCGAGATTTCCTTTATGTATGATAGGTAAGAGAGAAGCAAGGAAGGCCAACCTAGATCTTTTGCTTGACTCCTTGCTTGATTTCTCTCTCCCTTGATGGAACTTGCAACTCCTCTCCTAGTTGCCCTGCTTTAGAGAATACCTGTAGAGACAAAGTAACAAAACACCATCAAAGAATCTTGATCTATAATACCATAAACAATGAAGAATCAGAAATACATTGACCATACAATTGCATTCACAAATAACAAGATTCACAAATACACGATTATATGGAGGAAAACTCAAAGAACTTTATTAATAGTAGAAGAGAGCATTACAACCCAGCTATCTGATCCAGCATCATCCTCCCAGCATCAAAGCCCTCTTCACCTCATGAAAATCAAGATCACCCAACAACACAATGCTCCTTCTCAAAGACAAACCAACAACACTTCTTTACAAATTACAAAATTCTAGCCTCTAGATCTCTTAGATGAGGGATCCATTTATAGATATTTGCAGAGGTGTGAGTCAGCTCTGGGTTTTTGATTAGTGTCATTCCACTGATAGTTCTTGGTTCCACTTGGATATTTCATTGATCTCTTACTCATCCCTAGGTGAATTCAGAGAGGCAAGTGTCATATGAGAAGTTTCTAGAAGAATCTCTGGGTATCCACTTAGCAAACTGTCTTTGCCATTTGTCTACTCTCGCTCATCGCACCCTACAAAAGGCTCTTTCAGTGTGCATCACACCTAGCTAGTGTAGCAGCCAGTATGCATCGCACCTTGATCATGGCGCAGCCAGTATGGTCTAGTTTTGGCGAGTTCTGAGTGGTTTTTCAGGTGGAACTTCTGGGAAATGATGTAATCAGTTGACCATGATTCTTTAGGGTATGAAACAACACTTTTAGGGGTTAAATAGCCCTTGGTTTATCGACATATATGATTGGGGTTGTAGTGCCCAAATATGTCTATAACACCCATGTCGAGTTGTAGTGCCGCTGAGTGATGGATGTGCTCCTGGTGTATCACATCTTCACCTCCGCATGGCAAGATGTGTGGAGTCTTCGATGGTCTTGGTGTTCACTTGATGTTGCATGTGCACATCATTCCTTTGCTTGTTCTTTGGCATGCTTCACATGTTTGTCCGTTCGTGAGAAAATCTCCTCACATGTTCGTCTGTTCGCAAAAAAATCTCCTCGCATGCATCATCTGTTGGCGAGAAATTCTCCTCGCATGCATCGTTTGTTTGCGAGAAAATATCCTCACATGCATCATTCATTCGTGAACAAATCTCCTTGCATGTGCCCTCCTTGTTCATTTCGTCCATCGTTGCGTCATGTCTTATCCATGTACATGTATCTACAATCACTCATGACGAGACAACATCAAATCCATAAAAATCCTAGTCTACCATGATGCATTGTCATTTTCTTTCAAATGTAGGTGACCGGGAGAGATGACAAGGCTACGAAACTGCGTAAGGGAGATTTCAAGCTAGGATGGGAGTTCCGAGCATTTCCGATGAAAATTGCGTGGAAGTCACTGGGAGACTGAGATGGACAATCCAGATCAGCAGTGACTATCTGCGGGATCTGGCTCAGCTTGCGGGCAGATATGTGGAATTTTTTTGAGGAAGCAGTGCAGACAACAGAGGGGCTTGGCAACAAAAACTGTGCAATTCCTCTGGGGAGTTGGCAACGGGTTGCAAGAGTCTTGCTGGGAAAAAATGCACATTTTTTCAGGGGAGCTGGCAGCGGGCCACAAGAATTCTGTTGGTGAAAACTGCACAATTTCTGGGAGGCTGGCATGTTGGACACCCCATCGCAGTTTTTGAGCTGAGAGGGATGTTGGCTTGCTGAACATCCCATCACAATTTTTGAGCTGAGCGGGACGTTGGGTTGCTGGACATCCCATCGTATTTTTTGAGCTAAGTGGGATGTTGGGCTGCTGGTTGACTGCCCATCGCAGTTTTTCGGGAAGCATGGACAAACACAGGGTGTCTGTCCGGCATGTCAGTGCAATTTCTTCAATAAATGAAGCGGACAAGGTCTTGATGGATTGAGGCGTCTTGTCGCTGAGTCATGTTGAGTGTGTGTTCGCAAGGTCACGTATGCACAAGTTCACTCACTCACACACTTAGCCTTTTTTTCTGAAGTTTTGACGACCAAATCATCCTCAAGTAGTCGGACCCTTGCTGAGTTGCATTACGCAGTTTCAACACTTAACGAACATCATGTATTCCTGCCCAAAAATGCACAGAGCTTGAGGCTATCCTCTAGGCAACCTGCACAGTGAAATCCTGGAGTCGACCGAACCGACTGTCACCCAGAATAGCACAGAAGTTTCTCATCAAGCCATCTCGATCTGCGTTACCTACATCAGATTGAGATGGCTTGATGAGAAACTTCTGCGCCATTTTGGGTGACAGTCGGTTCGGTCGACTCCAGGATTACACTGTGCAGGTTGCCTAGAGGACAACCTCAAGCTCTGTGCATTTATGGGCAGCAGTACCATCTCAATCTGCGTTGCCTGCAGTAGATTGAGATGGCTAGATGAGAAACTTCTGCGCCATTCTGGGTGACAGTCGGTTCGGTTGACTCCAGGATTGCGCTATGCGGGTTGCCTAGAGGATAGCCTCAAGATCTGTGCAATTTTGGGCAGCAGTACATGAAGTTCGTTGAGTGTTGAAACTGCGCGATGCAGCTCAGCGAGGGTCCGACTGCTTGAGGATGATTTGATTGTCAGAACTTCAGCAAAAATGGTTAAGTGTGTGAGTGAGTGAACTTGTGCATACGTGACCTTGCGAACACACTCTCAACATGACTTGATGACAAGATGCCTCAAACCATCAAGACAACACATACTCAATGTGACTAACCGACGGTGCGAGCGACAAGCGCGATGATTGTGATAGATCATTGAACAGTCGCAATGAAGCTTGCGTGACAGTGCATACAACTTTGTGTGTGAGTGCACAGATGTTTACTTAGCGAATACAACATGTACACATGAAGCGAGGACCTTGTGCATGACCAGAACATGGTTGTAAGCATGACATTGTGACCAACATGCAAAAAACTATTTGTTGAACGGTCAAGAAAGGAGAGTGCAAAGACTTAACACGAGCCCATGGGGTGAGCCTGAGTGCTTGCAAACATCAAGTAAAAACCCAAGGGAGGCTCCAAAATTGGATAAAGGCCAAAACTTTGGAGGGTGTTGCAGCCACTACAACAAGAGTGTAGGGCACTTTCACCTTGAAGTTGCATGATGTCGTGAGGGTTTGATATGGATTCAATCACTCATGAAGTTTAATCAAGGGGTGTGCATTAAGGTAGACACCTTAGTCCTTAGTCACCATTAGTCTCACAACAAAGGACAACCTTGGAGTTAATGGTTGTCTCCATCGTTGTGTCAATGTTCCCCTCAACTAGTCACAAATACTTGAAGGGCACAAATGACTTGGAACCCTTGGTATTGGGAGAATATAAAGGGAATTGGAATTCAAGATAAAGGATTAAATATTTAAAGCTAATGTGAAAGAGTGAATGCAAATTTTATTAGTGAAATTTATAAACTCTTAATAACGTGGAAGACAAGGGTTATGGTAGTAAAATGTTATAAAATAAAGAAATTTGAAATGAAGCAGAACAATTTAACTGAATACTTAAGCTATTATAAAACATATATGAAAGATATTCTAATTGAGTAAAATGACAATAAAATCTTAGATTAAATACTAGTACTCAAGGGAATTGTGCATAAATTAAATATAATATAATTAATAATAAGAAAAATAATATCCATGAGAACACTCCATGTGGAAGAAGCATAGAACTAGAATATCTAACAAATATTTGAAATTATAGAAGAAAATGGGAGGCTAGAGACATTAGTTGACACATAATAGCTAACTCAAGTTAAAAAACACATGGGCACCAAAATAGGAGAATTTGAAAGGGATCAAGGGACACCTAAGAGAAAATTTAGGAACCGTGTTTTAGGCAGGGGAAAATAATATTTCTAGATAAAATAAGAAATCAAAATCCATGAGAGCCATAATAAAACTTGACACATTAGTAGGTGAATAAGAAAATTTTTAGGTTTAAGAGATTGATAATTTTGTATGAGAAGACAAGTGGCAAGAATGAAAACTCCTATAAAAGAAGACCAAACTAAGAGAGACTCACATTTTTTATGCACCCTAATGCTTGACGGTTGTCCTAATTCAAAAGTTTCTTTGAGTCACTATGTTGAGCTTTGTTGTGAGTTTTATGTGTGTGGATATTATGTAGAGTGGGAACTTGTTGGGCTTTGTGAAGCTCTTCTCCATATTACTATAACATCCATTCCTTTTACAACCCCATTTCAACTGGGGTCCACTTGGAAGGAGGGTACCCAAGGAGTATGCAAGGTGGTTCACTGGTGAGTTGCCAATGTTTGACAAGATGTGTAAATTTAGAAGAACAAAAACCTTTCAACGTAGACACATGAGATCGATAATTATGTGGCTACATCAACTTGAATCTTCATGACATTGTAATTGGTAATTGTATTCTATTGTTGTCAAAATTGTATTGTATTGTTTTTTTCCCTGTGTGGTTCACTATACCAAAGATCGATACTAGCTACTTCCACGGAAAACCTACCCGTGTCTAGGTTAGCTGATTATCTTTCATGTAGAAATTACCTCGAAGGAGTAAGTATATCAATCTCAATGGGATTGGAACCTGAATAGGGAGGATAATAGCGACTCCTCCCTACCACCCAAAATATACCCATTTGACATAATTTAAAAATGATTATTTATACAAGGATTAAATATATTGTGACTCCATAATTGTGTATGACTACACGAAGAAAGTTTTATTGTTATGCTCATGGGTAGCTTAATTGTTGTTGAGAATGAAATATTTGATTCCTTTTCTGAGAAATGATATAATGACATACTTTAGCATGACTCATGTTAACTATGTATGATTGCATCAAGGCATTTATATTTTCAGTGTTGTAAAAGCCACAATGCATATTAGCATGAGCAATGATTTGTACGTTCTTGTAAGTGTTAATTAAATCTGTACAAAATCTATGGTTGTAAGTGTACAAAATCTATGAGGCATTTCAATTTAATTTAAGTGATAAAGCTTTGCCTTTTTTATTTTTATTTTGACATCATTTAGAGATTTGATCTAAATTGTAACAAATACAAATTTTCTTGCTTATGAAAATTTTAATGTTTTTGGTTATTATTAGATAGCAATAAAGTTTTGCTTTAAAAAAAATCCATGGCCAAGTTAAAAGATAATGCTACAGTCCCAAATGATGCCACCGTTGAAGTTTTATGTTTATGTATATATAAAAAAATACAAATAAATGAATATTAATCGACATTTGAGGGCAAAATTTAGTTATCTCAATGCAAATTTCTACTTGGAGAATTAACCATCAAACCAATTTTACATCTGCTAAAAGTCCCCACCTCCTTAGGTGGAACCCAAAGCTCTGATTACAAGTTTCCAGAGATGCATTTGCTGGAATGGGTGAGGAGTCGCAGAGGGAAAAGCTTCTTGTTGCTCAATTAAGAACCGACTCGCAAAAACTTTGTTGTGAAACAAGACAGTGGAAAAGGCCTAAAGAAGATTGGGAAGAATGGTTGTGTACATTTTGCACGTTCAGGGCAGTGGAATAGGAAAAACATTTCATTTTGGAATGGGATGCGCTCAAGGACATCAAGGAAATTTATGGGAATATGTCAGCACCAGTTCCTTAGCATTGTATTTTCAGCGAGGAGACTGTTAGAAGGTTGGGCTAGCTCATCATAAATTTGAATGAGAAAATGATTGAATTTCAAAAGGTGAAAAGCAGGGAACTAGTGGTCCCATAGACTATTTTTAGTCTTGTGGATGTTAAAATAACATTCATTCATTTTTAATCCCCTTCATTCAAGTCAACTAATATGGATGTATTTTGATTTCTGCAAGAGTTCTAACTTTAACAAATCAACTATTAAGGACCAATGTGTCATAATTCTATGAGATCGAACCTTGGCCTCATGCAAAAAACCCTCTACCAATCAAGTTGGAGAGTCGCTTGCAAATCATTACTACAAGTTGACATTCGCAACAACTTAGCAATAAATCAACAATGGAGATTTTTTGTTTTTGATTTGGTTCTCGACTCCTGATATGGGTGACCACTATATATTTGCCTATTTGTAATAGGTAGATCCACCTAAAGGGATCACTTCCTATTGGCTCAACCAAAGCTTGAACCCAAGGGCGTTGAGAGAACTTAACCCATGACCTCTTAATAGTAAAGGTGCTTAAACCATAAGGACTCAACCAATCAAACTACCCTAAAAGTTAATGCCAAAGATTATTATTATCGTTAACTCCCATTTAATTTATGGTTGTCGGTTTCAGTTAGTGAAATAACTAAGAATGTCATTGTAATCGAATTTCATTGATTATGTATGAATTTAAATTATTTAATTTATAAAACAGTTTTTGTGAATCATCTCATAGTCAAAGATACAAAGGGGTGAACAATTTATTTGGCAGTATGACATTAGATAAGATGTAATTGTATTATTAACTATTATGAACCACCGTAAACTAGAGCATCGTGCTCCAATCTAGGAAAATACTACATAGTTGGATGACTACCCCAAATGTTGCCTGATAACGATGATAACTATTATTGTAACCTAGTATGAGTTACAAAATAGTTGAGCCTCCAACCAAGAACCCAAGTCATCTTTCTCTTCTTCTTCTTCTTCTTATTATTATTGTTTTAACTAGGGTGAGCTAGTAACTCTTTGGACTAATCTAGGGGAGGTCCAGGATCAACCCTTGTGGTTGCCTTATAACACCAAGAGTATATTCAACAACCTACAAGCTAGATATATTAGATCTTATGATTTAGCAAAAGACAAGACTCTCAGAAATGGGGAGTCTACTCCTTGACCCAAGATCATAGTAGGTCATATTGTAACAGCCCTGGTGAAAATTCAATTTATATATATATATATATATATATGGATGACGGGACAAGTATTCCAAGATGAATGTTGGGCAGGACATCCTAGGGGGTGTTCATTTGCTTGTTTATGGCTAAGTAAATTGGCAAAGGCTTTAGAAAGGCATGAGGCATTTATTGGAATTTTATTTATGAAAATAAAGGAAATTAGGAGAAAAGTAAGGTGAAAGGTCACAAGTTGCATGTGAGGAGGAAATTGAAGGAAAATAATGGAAAATGAAGAAAATGGAGGCCTTATTCATAAAAAGGCTTTTGAGGATCATTTGGCAAGCTTCTTCTTTTCAGTGTTAAGGTCTTAGTCAATGTAAGCTATTGGCTCAAGATTTTTCTATGGTTATCCATGGGATCAAGAAAGGCAATGAAGGAAAGAGGAAGCAAGGATCAAGCAGGGAAAGGCATGATCAAGAAGCCACAACGGCCTTCATTGCAGGTATTGACTTGCATGTGTATTTTCCTTGCTAGATTTGGCATGCATGGTATTGCATGTGGTTTTTTCTATCATGGCATGAGTTTTTCCAGGTGTAACTATGTTTTTCAGCCTAGCCTCGCCATTTCCCAATAGCCATGGTGTGACAGGGTTCTCATGTTTTATTGAGTTGGATTGTCGAAGCTCAGTGAGGTGGATCTCTGAAATGATAGAACACATGGCCTAGTAACCCCTAAACTAGACTGTGGGTTGCGGTAAAGCCAGATTTTGTGTTGCCTCAGATGGCCTAGGAATCCTTATTGGTGAATGACAGGATATATGTAAAGCCTAGAGGTGGTTTTCTCTCTGTTGGGCCTAGTAATCCCAGGTTTGGGATATGCGATAAAGCCTAGAGAGTGGGTCTCGGTTTAGGGCCTAGTGATCCAGGTTTGGATTGTGGTAAAGCCTGAGAGACTAGGAGACAGGAAAATTCCTCATGAAGTAGGTAGAGAAATCCGGTGGCATCCATGCTTGTTTGGCCTAGTGATCTAGTGGAGATCATGGTAAAGTTGGTTAAGATGTGTGCATTATGTTGGCCTAGTGATCCAGGATGGATTACAACAAAGCCTGTTTCTATTGATGAGGGTGAGGATGTTTAGCCTCGGTACGCCCTGGTTGAGTTCTTTTATTTTGCGTCCCATATTCATGCTTGGAATATGGCACAGGGGTGAATGACTGAAGAGAGTTTTGGCTCAACCATTCTATGGTCGGGTGGAATGTGGTATTCCCATCTCCGGTTGGTTCATTGTATTCATTAATGATAAATTCATTTCCTTGATTTTCATGTGTAAATGTATTGATGTATATGTGGATTTTGATGGTTGATATGTTTATGGTATTTTTGTTCCTATTATGCTGGTCATATGCACATTTTATGACAACAACTATGTATGGATCTTAGCATGCTTTTACTTGTATACGAATGAATAATGTGTCTATGACCTAATATATGATAATGCAACAAATGACGTGAGGGAACAGTGGTTCATAACCATTCTCAGATAAGTATGAGAACCTTACACTTAATTATGTTGTTTACACATGTAGGTTACACGTTCACGATATGTTTGATGAAATGCATGTCATGTCTAGTAGGGGTCTGGTTAAGGTATTGATCAACTTATTTCTTTTGCATAATTATTTCCCTATACTTTACTTTATTCTGAGCTTTCATTCCATTATGGGCAGTGACTTGGGCTTTGGGCTTGAAAAAGAGGCTTAAATCTCGGGGTTGCTGGCACAAAATCGGCAAGTTTGGTCCATGGTTGCTGGCATGCAGGCCTATGAGAGTGGCTTTAGGTTTCTGGTCGCTCCCTTTCCCAGAGCATGAGAGCGACTATGGCCTCAAAGGTCCAAAACGGTAGTGGGACCCAGGGACATGACGTCTGAGTGGCTGATTTGTCTATTGAGGGTTATGTTGATGAGGTTGGATGACTGTGTGTGATGTTCCATCGATTCCACTTCCTTAAGGTCACTTAGGAGGTCGAATCTAATCATAGAAGCCTCTCTTCTCATGTCTACCCCAGTTGGCATGGTTACTTAGGTGGATGTGGGAGGAGGGTGTTACAGAGTGGTATCAAAGAATGGATCAACCCTCAGACTCGATGGGTGGTGTGTGTTGGTCATGCATGCATGTCAATTGCATGTGTGTCTCTTACACTTGCATTCCATGTGTTTGGTACATTGCATAATGTTGATCATGGTTGTAGTAAGGTTGTCATGGAGACTTTGATGTTGATTTTGTGGAATGCATCGCCATGAGTATATGACTGGTTACATATTACTATATGTCACTTACATGTTAATTTTATGTCACCTACTTACATCCTTGTATGTTAGGTTACATTCTTGAATATTTGTTATTACATGTATCAACCTTCTAGGTTGATTACAAGAATTGATCGATTATGATCGACTACATGCGTTTATGCGTACACGTAGTTGGTTAGGCATTGCTTGTGCATATTGTTGGTTGTATGTGGCAATGTGTACAATGGAGTAATGAATGTTTTTATCATGCTTGAGGTCATGGTTTGTGTAGTTGATAAGGTCATGCATTGATGAATGGACTCTAGCTAGAATGATGTGTATATGGTTTTGTACGCATGTGTTATATGTCTACATGCAGTTGTTATGCATGTATGATCTTAGTTATAGTTATGCATGAATAGTAGGTCAAACATGCCTTGTGAAGTCATTGTATGAAATTCAGGTCATCATGGTGCTATTGGTTGTTATGATGCTAATATGATGGTTAAGATAGGGTAGGAGATGAAAATCATCATAACAAGGTGATTAGACTTTGGGATAAGAGCAGATTGTCATACATGTATTGTATGTTTGGCATGCATATACGTAAGTTAAGGATTGTTATATGCATTAGGCTTATGTACATGTCTTTTGATGTTATGGTTGCATACATGATAATGATAGATTAGCATAGTCATATGCACATGATTTAGATAGTCAAGAATGAGAGTAACCAGTAGTTACATGCATTGATATTGTTGGTTAGGTTAGATAACTTGATGATTATGTTAAATGATATGTTGTTGATGAGTATGTTATAGGTTAACTTATTGTTTCTGTATGGTAGTTAGCTTGACGATTAGGTTTTATGTCGTTGATGAGCATGATATATAGCTTATTGTTGTTATGTGCTATTAACTTGATGATTAGGGTTATTTCATTAAGATCTTGATGTTGTAATTTGGATAGGTCATATGTGTGATGGTTATGTTCATTGCATTGAGGATCTTGATGTTATATGTATTGTGTTAAATTGGTTTGGCCTATGCAGATGGTTATGGTTGCAATATTCAGGTATGAGCCAACATATTTGTGATATGGTGTCGTACTAATCTAGATTGATTGTACATATGTGATTGTTATGCATGAACGACAAATGCCTATGAGACTATAACGTGAACATGTTAGTTAGTTACTGTTATGGATATCATGATCTATGTTTGAGTGGATATGTTGTGAAGTTATATCGTGCTAACCTAGCTTTATTATGTAGACAATATAGCCTCCCCTGCTATACATTAAAGTATGAGTTTTCTTATGTCGTATATTTGGTGCTTGGTTATTTGATTATGACACCTATTTTGTGTTTGAGTGTTTGGTGCCTCATTGATTTATTTAACATGGTCTGTTTGCAAGTTGGTTGAATGTTTGATTAATTTCATAATATGAGTATGCGTTCCAATGATCTCGCTTTAAGATGGTTTTACTAACACATATGTGTTGAGACAGTCAATACGTACTTGAGTGTAGTACGTGATAGTTGTAGAATTATGTCTAATGACTATGAGTTGACTATGGATTATGACATGATTTTCTGTAAAAGTTGATTTCAAATTGATAGATATGATTGTCTTGATATTTGGAACATGTGGTTGACATGTGTGAGCAGTTGCAGGAAACATGCTTGGTATTAGAGTGACGAGGTAATAATTGATGTGTTTATATAAATATCGGTTGAGTGACGTGACAATATATAGTAAGACTCAATTGCAGCAAGGTAAAGGTAAAAGAAAGGAATCAGGTAAGAATTCCTTTGGCTATGTTTGGAAACCCTAATTCCAAATGAACGAGTGCTTTGCACATCGGGAGTCTTCTTAACCTTGATTTTGTTTGGCATTATGTGGATATGTGCTAGATTCATGAACATGTACTTGACAATTATATTAACTAGTCTTTAGTTACAGGTGGATTTGTCAAAGGATTGGAGTCCCTCGAGGGATGGTGTGGATGTGTTCAGTTGTAAGCAACATGCTTGGCACAACAATATACGGTAATTGATGTATTCTTATGTTTATTTATGCACCAACAATTATGTGTTAATTACAACATGATGTAGGGAGTTGCATGGAAAGAGAGGTTTCCATGAAATATTGAAGAAGACTCGGGTTGAGCCTTCCCTTGGAGGCTTTGGGAACCATGGGGATTGAGTCATGGTGTTTGTTGCTGGTCTTGTGCTTTTGGTCTTTTGGTGCTTTGTTGTGCTTGATTGTGGTTTTCTTTGCGTCTTGTGCATGGCCATGCCACTTGGGTTGTGGTGTCATTACTGGTTTCATGGTTTCCTTCTTGGTTGTTTATTGTCTTTCCTTTTATGTTTTGAGTGTCTTTGGAATTGGTTGGGGAAGAGGAAAGTTGATGGAGCTCGGGGAGAGTTGTGTGGTACCCAACAGGTAAAGTAAGACTCAAATGAAGCTTTGTTCATGAGTAAGCGCAGCAGAAGGTAAGACTATGACAGTCGGTTGGACTGGTTGGGTCCATTATGGTAAATGGACGATGACAGAATAGTCATGGGAAAGGTAATCAAGAAAAGGTAAAGTAAATGGATTTGAGGTGTCAGATGCCTTCGCTATGTTGGGACTGTTATTCTCGATTGCGGATGTGTTGCATAAAGAAAGGAAGTTATCTTAACCTTAACCTTATAATATCTGGCAATTTTGTTGTGATCATGATTATGTTGATATTTATATATGTATACATGTAGGCATGTATGTATTTCATGTCTGGCAGGGCAATTATGAATCATGATTATTTTATGCTAATGTTTATATTTACATATTTATGTATGTATGACATTGACTAACGAGATCATTATTATTTTATGATGTATGTATGTGTACATGTATCTCTGTCACTGTCTGACAGGGTCATTAGGAATGATTGCTTACGCAGGAAAATGACATGAAGAGGTTCTTGGTCTATGAGGAATCAAGTGGGAAGAGTAGTCATGACAAACATATGAGGTCATTATCACGTGAATATGAATTTATATTATATGCTTGTATTATGCCTATGCTTATGTTATGGACGGGTTATACCGAGGGATACATCAACAAAGTGAAAGCAGTGTGGTTTGTGATATGCTGGGACAAGCATGGATAAGACACTGGAAGAAAGGTTGCTTGGTAAGGAGTTAGTGTGGTTTTGGATGTGTAGTACAACTGTTATGCCTATGTCGTATATGTTGTACTTGTTGCACCTGTGATGTTGTGTGCATGCGGTGTGGTGTATATTTAGTGTGTTTACATGTTGATTATGTAATTTTATGTACATGGTGTAGTACAAAATAGTGTTGTATGAATGTTTCATATTCAGTGATAGGTATAGATGGTGCTATGTACATGTTGGATTTGCAGTATTGTGTACATATTATATTGTGCACGATGGATATGCGATGTTGTGTGCATATGGTGTTGTGCACATGTTGGATATGCATTGTTGTGTACAGATGATGATATGTACATGTTGGAAATGTTGTGCTATGTACAAGTGGTGTTGTGTGCATGTGGTGTTGTGTACATGTTGTACAAGTGGCACTGTGTGCAAGTGGTGCTGTGTACATGACTTGCACGTGATGTTGTGTACATGTGGTGTTGTGTACATGTCATGCATGTGGTACTATGTACATGTGGTATAGTGTACATGTTATACAATGAAGCGGTGTACATATGGCGTTGTGTACACATTGTGCAGGTGGTGCCATGTATATGTGATGTTGTCCACACATTGTGTAGGTGGTGCTTGGTACATGTGGTACTGGTGTATGTGTGGGATTGAGTGCAAGTCATACATGCTGTGTTGCAGGCATGCGGTACTATGTATGTGGATTGTGTAGTCATGGTATTGTGACATATGAATTCATTGTGTTGCACTCTAGACATGTATTTGTGTTATGTTGTACATTAGGTGCAGTGGATGTATTATGTTGTACACCGGATGTAGGCGTATGTATTGTGTTGTGTTGTACACTAGGTGTAGGTGTATGAGTTGTGTTGTACATCAGGTATAGGTGTATGAGTTGTGTTTTACATCGGGTGTACGTGTATGAATTTTGTGGTGCCGAATGTTGTGTGCATATGAATGTCTTCTGATTCAACATTGTGCACATATACGTACGCACATTGGGTGTAGGTGTATGTGTTGTATGTTAGGTATAGGTGCATGCATTGCATGGTATTATATGGTGTGTGTGGTTGTATGTGTGTGATGCACACTATGCATATGTGCACGTGGTGGAGGAGAAGGCACTATGTGTGTTGTTGCTCCCAGAGATAGCCTCAGATTGCTAACAAGACCAGTGCCTAGGTACATCTAGATTCTGTGCATCTCGTAAGGTTCTCAAGAGATTAGAGACATCACATATACTTCATAACTGTATATATAAAATGGAATGGGTTGGTTCATTCATATAAAGGAGTAAGCCATGGATTTCTAGTATTTCTTCACATATATAAATCATAGAAATATATGCATAAATAGTGGGGGCCAAGTAGTTCAAGGACTTATGATTTTAATAAGTTTTTCCAGAGTTATGAGAGAGGATAAGGAGAAGGACTAATTCATCAGATAGAGCTTAACACATAAAAAATTTAACACTTATCACATAGAGCTTGAGGCATCACGAATTTCTACACTTGTCTGAGTTATAGGTAGATATAATAGATAAAAGAGGGATTGGATGCTATGATTCATGTAGTGCAAGTTTAAAGATATAATTTCAATAACCCATATAGCCACATGCATTAATAAGTCAATACAAATGAATCTACGAGGAAGTATGAAATGTTTCTAGCAGCTGTGATTGCATGAATTCAGAGAAGAAGCATGAACAAAATCGGTTTTAACAGAGAGATAACATACTGTAATACTCAAAGGGGGAATCACCACCATTTACTTGATATTTTGAAAGATATGTATAATAAATTCATACAGTCTAAAAATAACATACAACATTTTCTTTAGAATTTGTGAATCTTTGTTAAGTGTTGCTTCCCCCTATTTATCTGGAGAGGGGAGCGTTTGAATCATTCATTACAACAAAAATATCTTTTGTCAAGTATCAAATGTCAGATCGACTCGTTGTCTTGGCTAGGGATGGCTCTGTGGCCCCAAAACATTGTAAAATATTATTTGCCTCATTTAATGGCAACACATTATAGGGTAATAAAACAAGTCAACCATTAGGTGAGAATGTTAACAGAAATATCTTCTTTCCCGTCCCTATGATCACTACTACTTCAGGTTGTAGTTTGCTCACGGTATGGCCTCATGTGCTGCTCAGTTTACTCCCATCATTCTTTCCTTTACTGCTTGAACCATTCATCCTTCAAAGTTGGGAGTGAACACTATTAGTTTCATGCCGTAATATTGAAGCAGAGGACCCCTAGGCAGTACTTCCTTTTCTCTCTGTATGGGAGTACCATGCCAAATAATCAATTCTTCTTGAGATACCAAGTCCTCATTTACTTTTGTCAGCGTTGACCCTGGTTTTGTGTCATAGAGGGCCTTTTTAGATTAGCCCATGTTGGGTTTGAATGCTCCATCTTCCTTATTAAATGCCATAGTTGCCGACCTATCCGCCTTCAAAGCCCTATACCATACTATGCTTTTATTCTAGAAGGCGATGTAGAACGCTGATCGTCGATGCTCCTTAGCCCCCTTTGGTTTAGCCTCTACCTACATTTCTTCCCATAAGACTGAGGGGTTGTTACCGGGTGCTTAGTCATCGGGTGCTAGGGCCTTTGGCTAGAGAGAGTGTGAGGATGAGTTGTTTTCAGAGGGGGGCATGAGTGGTAAGTGGTAAGGCGGGGGGGGGTGCGAAATGACATGAGAGGGACACGTAGCAGAGGAGCCCAATGGGGGAAACTACTTTTTAGACACCCCCCCCGCTGATAAAGGGAAACATGCCAAGGGGGGGGGGGAAAAGGCCTCGTAGTCGTTGATCTGGGCAGGGTCAATCCGAGCCATCCAGAGATGGGGTGTTGAATGAGCATGTGACCTTTGAAAGGGACGAATCAGACAATGTTTTAACTCCATTGCATAAAATATCACGTTCGGGGAGTACCTGCATATCGTAATCACAATACGGGAGAGGGTGTGAGGATGAGTAACCTTCGCTTTGTGCGATCATTGATTGCGGGGTTGATGACATCATCAATGCCACGTGGCATCTCTTGGTGGTGACACATCTCATCCAAAAATGCCCCCATAGGACCCCTAAAAATGTCGAATCTGCGTGCCATGCATCCTCTGTACTGCCACATCATGCTGACATTAGTTGCCTAGTGGATTCATCTGGACCAATGGTGCTCTGCCATGTGGCCCCCTAGAGGAGAGAGAAAAGTATTGCCTATCTCTGGTTTTGCAACTAACTTCCTTTGTAAAATGAAATCGACCCCTCCTAATGTTTTAGCAATAAAGCCCAATTCTCGGCAATTTTCATGACCAAGCGATTGCGTGCACCCTTTTGCACTTGCGATCGTCGATATGCGATATTGGCCCTCTCCATCGTGAACCACCGATATGCTATGCTCCATGGGCCTCCGATTGCCGATTTGGGATGTATGATATTGATGATCAATGGATCACAAGTTTCACTTCCTTCCACTACTGTTGTTCCAGAAAGGCCCCGATTATGATTTGCGATGGGCCTGACCCTTAGTCATTTTTTCGTTGTTTTCTGGCTTTGAAAGGTATCTTCAAACTGCTTTAACTTCTGATCCAGGAGTTTGTTTTTGGACTTCCACCTATCGTTAGAAAGTTTATTCCGAGCACTATGCAATGTAGAGGATCCAATTTGGCTTTGAGTGCTTCTGTGGTCTGGAAGATTGCTTCAAACTTCACTGCTCTTTGGCAACTTTGATAAACTGAAACTCATACTGCATTGAGTGACAACATTGGATCCAACTAGGGATAGTGCCTTACTGGCAAGGTGCTAAGAAACTACAGACCAGTAGCCTTCTTTCCATTAGGCATGGAGTCATTTCTAAACAAATGATAATTCTATGAAAGTATACTTTTCAACATAAACTGGAAATTTCATATAACAATTACAATACACACATCGATATTTACAATGAGTGTAAGACATGTACCTCTAGTTTTGGAAATAGAGTTTAAGGAACTGACCATTTACTAACAGTTCCAGAGATTCACCATCTAGATTTTCAAGTGTGTATGTGTTATTTCCTCTCCCTTCTGCAATCTTGAAAGGGTCGGATAAGAGCGGATCGAATTTTTCATGTTTGCCTTTGTCTTCTCGTTAGACGTCCCATCGGAGAACTAAATCCCTTGTTTGAAGAGGCCGACCCTTTGCCTTCTTGTCAAGCAGGGATTTCATCTTTTGTTGGTAATTTGAAAATTTAGACCCCGCTTGTTCTCTGTTTTCATGAGTCTCAACCACCTGATTTATCCTTCGTGTCAAGGCACTTGACTCTTCCTCAGATTCTTGTAGTAACTTCGTCAATGACATTGCTAATTGAATCAGGAATACCACAACCTTACCATACACTAGCTCAAAAGGTGATTTCCCCATGGATCATTTAGGAGTTACCTGGTTGGCCCATAGGGAAAACTTCATTTGGGAGCCCCAGTTCCTATGATTCTCAACGATGGTCTTCTTTAGCACCCTCACCACAATTTTAATCGAGGACTCAACCAAGCCATTACCTTGAGGATAGTAGGTAGTGGAGTGCTCGATTATGATATTTAATTTCTTGCAGAAGCTAATGAACTTGGCAGATTTGAAGACCTGACCATTATCAATGATAATTTTGAAGGGACAACCAAAGCGAGATAGTATGTTCTCCTCCATAAATTTGACTACCACTGAGTCTGTGGCATTTCTGGCTGGGTTGTCCTCTACCCACTTGGTGAAATAATCAGTGGAAGTCAATATCCACTTGTGTTGGCCACTGGACGGTGGGTTTATTTATCCTATGAAATCTAGTCCCCACTGTCTGAAAGGTTCTTCCACATGTACTGGAATCAGGGGGAGAGGAGACAGCTTTTGCCTCTCAGCAACCACTTGGCACTTCTGGCACAACCTGACCTAGGAATGAACATTTCCAAACAATGTAGGCTAGTAGAATCTTGCCTTGAGGATTTTATGTGTTGTGGTCTTCCAGCTGTTCTTCCACATGTAATGGAATCATGGGGAGAGGAGAAAGATTTTTCCTCTTAGCAACCACTTGGCACTTCTGGCACATCCTGACCTGGGAATGAACATTCCCAAACAATGTAGGGCAGTAGAATCCTGCCTTGAGGATTTTATATGCCGTGGTCTTCCAAATGTCATGACCTCCACAAACTCCTCTATGAAAATCCTCAGTCACTTTATGGGTTTCACCCTCCACCAAACATAATAGCAATACCCCCACTAGGTCCTTCTAGTAGAGTAGGCCATTGGATATGATATATTTTTGCACTTGCAATCTCATAGTTCGGTATTTGGATTTGTCTAGCCCCAACGGTCACCTCAGGAATAAGAGATAATGGACGATGTTCTTATACTAGGGTGATCCCTCATATTTACATAAATCTTTTGCTCATATGTTTTAATCCCACTTTGATGATCCTCTAGTCTACCATCCTCTGTTATAAGGTTTATCCCTAAAGCTTGGCAATTTGATTCAGATAAAACCTTGGCCAACCCTTGGCCTTTTATGAGCTTAGTAGGCTTTATGTCTAGCTCATATTATTATATTTTTGCTATCCACTTACCCCTCTTTCCTTTGTTGTCTCCTTGCAATATGATTTCCTTGACTGTTGTCGTTGGGGCAAATGTTGTGATTTCTGATTACAACGCATACATACAAAATTCCTTCAAAGCCTTGACTAGTGCATAGGCTTGTTTCTCCAAGATGTTATATTTCAGCTCAACATCCCTCAAAACTTGGTTGAAGAAGGTGATGGGCTGTTCATAACCATCTTTGTTTTTTTGTAGCAACACTGCGACAATAGTATGTTGGGAAGCAAAAGAGAAGATGTAGAAGGGCGATGAACGGTCGAGGCTGACTAGTACTGGGGCTTCAACCAAAGCTTCTTTAATTCTAATGAAAGAATCTCAGGGGGGAGGGGGGTAGGGCTCCACTTGACTTCATTTTCGTTCTTACGCATGTCTGCAATATCCTTGACTATTTCTGCATAGTTGGGCATGAACCTCCTCAAGAAATTTATTCTCCCCAAAAAGGCTTGGACCTCTTTCTTATTCCAGGGCAGAGGAATATGATTGATGGATTCGACTCGTTTAGGATCAATCTTCACAACTTCCTGCACTACTATGTGTCCTATTAGCTTCCCCTCACTCAGGGCAAACTGAGATTTCTTAGGATTCAAAGAAAGACCATGCCTTCCGCATTTCTCAAAGGTAAGCTTCAAGTGGAGGATGTGCTCTTGATCAGTCTTAGAAAAGATTGTGATATCATCTAGATAAACCACCATGAATTTGTCTTGCTCCCCTACGAAAGCTATGCCCATGGCTCTCTGAAATGTGGCCCCTGCATTAATAAGAGCGAAAGGCATGCGAGCATACATGAATGTTCCCCACGGGGTGGTGAAAGCAGTCTTCTTCTGATCATGAGGATGCACTGCCGCTTGGTTGTAACCAAAGAACCCATCCATCATGGACATTCTGGATGAGCCAACCACCTTTCACAACATATAATCCATCTTAGGTAGTAGGTAGTTATCTTTCAACGACACCCTATTTAGATTGCGAAAATCTACACATAGCCTTATTTCTCCATTCTTTTTCTGGACAGGGACTAAGTTGGTCATCCACTCAGAGTACCTTAAAGGCACTATGATCTTTTCCTGTAGCAACTTTCTCACTTATTTTTAAATGGAGGAAAGTAAGAGTGGATTTATCTGCCCTAGTTTCTGCTTGCATGGTTTCATTCCACCCTTTAAAGGAACCTTATGCTGTATGATGTTAGTATCAAATGCTTCATAAGACCAAGCAAAAACATCTTTGTAAATTTTGAATAGATTTAAGTACCTTTGTTTGTATTGCAAGGGGATTCCTTTAAACAACATGATCATCTGGGGTTCCTCCTCTGTATCGATATTGCAATCCTCCACTTGATCATCTATCTCCGACACCATGGGTTTGGAGGTTACGTCATCCTTATTAAAAAGCCTTTCTAGTTGTAATCCATGAGGGATGGTATTCCCTTTCAGTTGCAGAATTTTGTGCCCAGCCACTGTGTCTTTCCACGAAGTGGCTTCTTGATTTGCTTCTTCTTCTTCTTGATCGATGGTGGAGTGGGTGGACTCCCCAATGAATTCAATGAATCGTTTCACTTGGTCGTCGTCCTCGAATACCTGCTAGTGCTTGACATTATTAGGTATTGAGGTTCTATATCTGACTTCTACCTCATACCTGAGGAGCGGATTTTGAGGGGGCTTGAAACTGCTTGCAGCTACAACAATGGAGTTCGCCATTCTATTTCCTTCTATGGGAAAAAAATTGATATTAAAGGCAAGGAAGAAGTTATCAATTCGATCCCAAACTTTGTTTCGGTAAGTCCTCAGTCTGGGGTGTTTGGCCTGACACTGATTAATCATCTGCCTTACGACCATCTCAGAGTCTCCATAGACTGTTAGGCATCTAATATTCATATTCTTTGTGGTTTTTAACCCAAGGAGAAATGCTTCATACTCCGCCACATTGTTGGTTGCCTCAGATTCCAGCTTGAATGAGAGGGGTATCACGTTGTCCTCCGAAGATACCAATAATACTCCAGCTCCATTTCCTTCTTTTGAGTTTGCTCCGTCAAAGTAATTTCCATACTTTGTTTTCATTTACATGTTAGTGTTCTAACTACCTTGTTAGGTGTACTGATGTTTCCTCTGAGATGGTCTCATCTTCTTCTAGGAATAGGCATGAGAGGTCTCTTTCTTTCTCGTGCACTGGGGATTTTTTGAGCCTTTAGCTGGGGTCACAATTTTTACAAACTTGGATTCCATGTACAACCTCCTTTGCTCACCTCCAAAAGTGGGGATAGTGGAATAAGTTAGATCTAACTCGATAGAGCCCCCCACCTTGGAACCCCAAGATCTAGATAAGAGCATGCCGAACTGAGGGGGAACGTCTCCCACTACTATGTCCATTACCACGCTCTTCATAGGGACCTGAGCTAGGTTTACCACCAGATCATTTTTCATTCCCAAGCATTTGACCCTCTTAGAGTCAAATGAGTATAGGTACTTGTAGGGCTTGATGATATGCAAGCCCAGTTGTTCCATCGCTACTAGGGGCATGAGGTTATGTGAGGCTCCAGAATCTAACATGCAATTATGCAACAAGAGGTGCAGTAGAAGGATCAAGTTCTTCCACATGCGGCCCAAAAACAACCATTGGCCACTCCTCTTGAAGATTTAAACTGTCATGGGTTGGTGCTAAGGTGGATGGATGCATGAATTGAGAGATTTGAGATTTATAAGCAGGCTGCTTTAGAAGCTCAATTAGAGGGACATGAATCTTTACCCTTTCAATCCATTTATGAAGATTGAATGTAGGTTGGAATTTTTCCGTACCTCTTGGCTCTGCTTCTCCTTCCTTACCATTGGCAGTTTTTAGCAGAACAGGTGGCTCCTTTTCTGTGTGTCCCTCAGAACTATTGCTTTCCTTATTAGAGGAGACCTTTATCTTGGAGGGGTCAGGATTTAGCTTACCTTTCCCTTTATCTAGTACAGGGGGAATAACTTGGGGAGCAGTTCCCTCTTGCTGTTCTAGTTCTCTCGACCTATTCTTTGAATATCTTAGATCATACTTACAGTGTGGTTGTGCTTGCATGAAATATGCAAACTATTTACAATAATAGTCTATATCCTCCTCATTTTTTTTTGCTTCTCTATCATGAATGATCTCCCGATGAGCCATGCTTTCATGTTCTTCTTTAGGGAATGCAAAATACAAGTTTCCTTGTATCTCATGTGTATCTAACGATCGTTCATTAGGCTCATCTTCTAAATATAAGGGATGAGGGAGTTGTTGCTTTCTTTCCCTTGGAAGTATTTGCAGTGGAGGCCTTCTATACTATGGGTTATAACCTTGGTTGTTGACTTGAGCATTTTGTTTGGAGAGATTCTTGTTCTCAAGTTCAAGCTTCCCAACCTTATGCGATAAATTCCTGATGAGTTTATCCAGTTCATCCCACCTTAGGTCTGGTGATTCTCTAGCTTGACCAGAGGAGGATGCCTCTTCTTTCCCTCTTTTATTTTCAGAAGGTTCCTGCTTTCCTCTTGACTTCCTGGATGAGGTGAAATTTTCTTCCACCTCAAGAGCATCAATTTGGAGTTCCTCTAAAGCGAGGGACTTCCTTTCCCTTAGAGTAAAACCAAAGTCAGGTTCAAAGGCTCCTAGAAAAGCTACTCGAGCAGTAGCTGGAGGAGGCTTTATCTCTCCCGATAGGTTATTATACTATTTATTGAACCTTTTGATAAATTCTGAGATATCCTCTTTGGGCTTCTTCCTTATTGCGTTAAATTCAGTGAGGAGGTACTCATGATTTCTCTTTTCACCCCATTTCTGTGTGAAAGAGTTTTCAAGTTCCTCCCAAGTAGCGATGGAAGCATTGGGTCAGGCTTTAAGCCATTTTTTAGGCTTCTCCATTAAGGGACTGTACAAAAAGTCTCATGACCACATCCCCCTGTTCCATGTTTAAATTCTCAGTAAAGGAAAAAAGGTTTCAATGTGTCTTTGTGTCATGTTATCATCTTCCCCATTGAACCTAGGCAAAAGCTTTAGGTAGTCTTGGGACATAACACTTAGGGGCTGAGGTAAATTAAGAGGGGCATATTTATTTAGAAAAAACCTGGAAGATCCATCTAGATTAATGGAGGGGGAATGAGATTTGCTTGTGGAACTTGGGCCACAACCACAGTGGTTGGAGTGACTGGTCTCAAAGCAGGGTATGTAAGGGTTTTAGGAGTAATTCCTGAGTAGTGAGTAACAACACGTTGAGAGCTGGATGAGGAGGATTCAAATACTGATGAGACAATAGTGCAGGAAGTAGGAGTTTTCTTCTTCCAGACTTTCCTAAAAATTATTTTCTCTGGGTTAGATACAAATGGGTTTTTCTACTGAGAGGTATTTGAGCAAGTGTGGGGCTTCTTAAAAGCCAAGATGATAATGAGAGTGGGGGGTTGTGGAGTCGCCAAGGTGATGTGGATGCAATCAGAATGTCTTTGCTCACCTACACAAAGAGTGTTGAATTTGTCGTATCCCAAGAGAAAAATCCTTCAATAAGTTCCCTGGCAATGGCACTAGAAGATGTTGTCGCTCCCGGAGACAACCTCAGATTGCTAACAAGACCAATGCCTGGGCACATCTAAATTCTATGTGTCTAATAAGATTCTCAAGAGATCAGAGACATCACATATACTTCATAAATGTATATATAAAATGGAATGTGTTAGTTCATTCATCTAAAGGAGTAAGCTATGGATTTCTGGTATTTCTTCACATATACAAATTGCAGAAATATAATGCATAAAGAGTGGGTGTCAAGTAGTTCAAGGACTTATAGTTTTAATAAGATTTTACAGAGTTATGAGAGAGGATAAGGAGAAGGAGTAACTCATCAGATAGATCTTAACACATCAAGAATTCTACACTTATCACATAGAGCTTGAGGCATCAAGAATTTCTACACTTATCACATAGAGCTTGAGGCATCAAGAATTTCTACACTTGCCTAAGTTATAGGTAGATATAATGGATAAAAGAGGGACTGAATGCTATGATTCATGTAGCACAAGTTTAAAGATATAATTTCAATAACCCATACATGCACATGCATTAATAAGTCAATACAAATGAATCTATGAGGAAGTATGAAATATTTCTAGCAGCTATGATTGCATGAATTCAGAGAAGAAACATGAACAAAATGGGTTTTAATAGAGAGATAACATATTGTAATACTTGAAGGGGGAATCACCACCATTTACTTGATATTTTGAAAGATTTGTATAATAAAGTCATATAGTATGAAAATAACATAAAACATTTTCTTTAGAATTTGTGAACCTTTATTAAGTGTTGCTTCCCCCTATTTATATGCAGAGGGGAGTGTTTGAATCATTCATTACAACAAAATATCTTATGCCGAGTCTCAACTGTCAGATCAACTAGCTGTCTCAGCCCGGGATAGCTCTGTGGCCCAAAAAGATTGTAAAATATTAATTACCTCATTTAATGGTGGCACGTTATAGGGTAATAATTGACCCTGGTTCCGTGTCACAGAAGAATTTTCTGGATAAGCCCATGCCAGGTTTCAATGCCCCATATTCCTTATTAAATGACACAACTGTCAACCCATCCACCTTCAAAGTCGTGTACCATACTGTCGGGTCTTAACGACAGCGAGAATTTTAACTCTGGAAGGTGCTATAGAACAGCAATCACCAATGCTCCTTGGCTCCCATTGGTTTAGCCTATGTCTACATTTCTTCCCATAAGACCGAGGGGCTGTTACTGGGTGCTTAGTCCTCGGGCGCTAGGGCCTTTGGCGGGACAGAGTGTGAGGATGAGTGGTTTTCGGAGTCAATTTGGGCCGTCGAGAGATTGGGGGTGTTGAATGAGTGTGTGACCTTTTAAAGGGACAGACCAGACAACCTTTTAACTCCATTACATAAAATATCACATCCGGGGAGTTCCTGCATATTGCAATCGCAATGCAGGAGAGGGTGTGAGGATGAGTAACCTTTTCTTTGTGTGATCACCGATTGTGGGGTTGATGATGTCATCAGTGCCACATGGAACCTCCTGAGTGGTGACACGTGTCACCATAAATGCCCCCATAGGACCCCTGAAAGTGTTGAATCTACGTGCCATGTGTCCTCCATACTGCCATGTCATGCTGACGTCAAATTCACTGTGGATTCATCTGGACCAATGGTGCTCTGCCACATGACCCCCCGGAGGAGAGATAAAAATCCTGCCTGCCTTTGGTTTTGCAACTGCCTTCCTTTGTAAAATGAAATCGACCACTCCCACTGCTTTAACACTAAAGCCCAATTCTCAACGATTTTCATGACCAAGCACTTGCGTGCACCCTTTTTCACCTGCGATCGTCAATATGCGACATCGACACTCTCCATCGTGAATCACCGATGTGCTATGCTCCTTAGGCCTTTGACTGACGATTTGTGATTTGTGATATCGATGATTAGAATATCGCAGGTTTCGCTGCCTTCCATTGTTGCTATTCCAGAAAGGCCCTGATTGCAATTTGCAATGGGCCTGATCCTTAGCCATTTTTTCTTTGTTTTCTGGCTTTGAAATGGTATCTACAACCTGCTCTAACTTTTGATCTAGGAGTCTATTTTTAGACTTCCACCTACCATTGAAAAGCTTATTCTGAGCACTATGCAGTGGGGAGGATATGGTTTGGCTTTGAGTGCTTATGTGGCATGGAATATGGCTTGAAAATTCACTATTCTTTGGCAACTTTGATCAACTGAATCTCATATTGCAGTGAGTGACAACAGGGTGTTTGTTGGGTGTGCCAACCGACCTAGTGTGTGTACAAAAGAACAAAGGAAAAAGTAAGGATCGATGGAGGATAAATATCAGTATTGTATTTTAGTTTTTCTATGCATGTGATTTATGATTATGGTATATGATGATTATATGTGATCTATGATTATGGTTTATGATGTTGATCTATGATGGTTGTGTTTTGAGATAAGTTGATGTGATATGTGGTGAGCTCCAGTATTGCAACAATAATTCTGCAACTCCTGGGGCTTCCTTCTTTACTTTTATCAACCCGGTAGTTCATAACAAAATTTGAAGCGACGATGTTGTACACACAAGTACTAGCTCTTACTGCAAGCTGTCACTTGATCAGCTGGCGCAAGTTCGCTAGGAGCTTAAGCCAACTTCTATGAGTTCTTAGAAGAAACTTTAACTGTGATGAAAGGAAACTAATTTTACAGGGGCTATTCTACTTGCAGAAAGAGAAGGAAAACTGAAATGAAATGCAAACCCTAGCAAACTCTAGTTTATCCACTAACCCTACTTTTGCAAGAAAAGATATGGAAACTACTGAAATGGGTGCCATTGACTACTGAAAAGGTAAATTGCATTTATTCAAGATACTTTTGAAGAGAAATGAGAAGAAATCATCTTTTTGTACTTTTGAGTATTTTTATGTGAAATTATGATGCTTTTAATTTGACTGGTTGTGACTGTGCAGAGGCGTGGTGGCAAAGGAAGATGGATTTGGCTTTTGCAGAAGGTGAGGAAGGTGTGGAGGGGTCCTAAGAAGCCCCTAGTACCCTTTTGAAGACTTCCATTGTGATCAGACTTCGAAAAATCACTCATAGGAAATTCTACAGGAGGCTGCAGGGGATCTATAGGAGGTTCTACAGTTGGAGGCCAAAAGTGGTTTTTGGAGGCTTGAAGGTGGAAAAATGATGGGAAAAGGGAAATGAAGCTAGATGAAGGTGTTGAGTGGTCTAGAACTTGTCAAGGAAGGTCAGGGATGAATGAGATGGTTGGATTTGTTCAAAGGGTGAGAAAGCAACTTTACGAAAAAATGCAGAAATTAGGGTAGATTGGAGAAATGTGACGAATGAGTTGGGAAATCTTGGAGAAGTGAGTTGGTGCTGGCTGTTTGATGGAGGAATGGTGAGTTGAGATGTCCTACATGAGATTTACACATGCACTTAGCAAAACTGACCATAGAAAGAACTAAAAATAGAGTTTTGTCTAACTTAACCTAATTTCTGACCTAAAACTAGAAAATGCTGAACAATACCTCATGAACAGAAAAGCATGCGAGAGAAATATTGCAAGAGGACATGAACTGATCTAAGCAAGTGAATCTGAAAAAAATATCAACGTTGCCAAATCAAAGTATCACACTAGCAGTTGCATGAAAGAGCAAAAACTGTGTTTTTGGTGGCAGCAGTAGTACCTTGACCTCAAATACAAGAAGGGAGAAAGGAGATCAAGACCTGCTGTTGGACTTTTTGGATCTTTTTCTATCACTGTAGCAACTTACTTAAGCAACTTGAAACAAAACAACTATTCTTACCATAAAAAACAACCTAATTTAACAAAACAAGATGAACCTAAACAACAAAAATTATCTCATGAATGAAAGAAAAAGCATATAAATACACAAAGGAGGTGTTGGGTAGCTTGGGTTGGGCCCTAACCCAAGAGCTTCATCCCTTTGGAAAAGATAAGTGTTGGCGCAAAAACTGTTTCATCTTCATTTATCAAAAAATAGTTGTTACATCACATAAACTGTCTTAAAAAAGAGCTTGAAAATGAGCTGAGTACAAGGCTGCACAAAAGTGCGAAAATATACTAAGAACTGGCTAAAATCCAACTGAGGCTCAAAGCCTTCTTATTTATACAAATGGGGACTCCCAACAGTCCTCCCAAAATTAAGGAACTCGGCTTCCTAGAACTGAAGATAACAATAATCCTACTTGACTTGCTCGGCTACCCCTTGGAATCATCAATGTGGGCCTTTGTACTCCGAGTTGCTGATGGAGGATTCAAGGAATGGTGTCATTAATGAAGGAGACACCCCTCCTACAAGTCCTCTTCCTTGTTTCCTCGAGTTTGGCTGCCATTTTGCTCATAAATTCCTGGTCCTTGTCCAAAATTGCCCAAAAAATATGCAATAAACACTTATTAGACTACATGGCAACATGACCAACCCAATTCACTCTATTGACATAAATATATTCAAAAACATGCACAAAACTACTGAGAATGGTGGATTAAATTGAAATAAGAGGCAGAATGAGCCTATATAGTTACCCATTTCTGGGGCTCATCAATATGCTTATACATGTTGATTTGGTCTAAGATGCTAGTTTGACTTGTTGTGATAGGAAGTAATTACGATTTCTTGTGTACCTTATTGACGAGCTACCAATGAGGTATGATTTGAGTTTATTTCAATTTATTTTAAATCTAATGGAAGTTATATGCTTGGTACATGAATGCATGAGCATGCCCGGTTGGGTGGTTGAAATCGACCGCAACAATTGGCAACACCAAAAAAAGAAATTGGAACATGCAATAGTGTGCTGGTAGAGTACTCCAAGAGCAGGGCCATTGTGGGACACTGGTACCCAATAGTGTCCATTGATTTCCATGAGAATGCTATGATTGGTATGATGGTATTTCTATTCCTATTATGTTGGTTATATGCACATTTTATGATAGCTGGTATGTATGGCTCTCAGCATGTTTTTACTTGTATACGAATGGATAATGTGTCTATGACCTAATAAATGATAATGCAACAAATTGTTTGAGGGAACAATGGTTCATAGAGATTCTATGATAATTATGAGATCCCTACACTTAATTATGTTGTTTACACATGTAGGTTACATGTTTGCGATATGTTTGATGAAATGTCTGCCATGGATAGTAGGGGTTTGGTTAAGGTCTTGATCAAATTATTACTTTTGCATCATTGTTTCCTTGTACTTTACTTGATTCTGTTCTTTCATTCCATTCTGGGCAGTGGCTTGGGCTTTGGGCCTGAAAAAGTGGCTTAAATCGCAGGGTTGCTGGCACAAAACTGGCAAGTTTGGTCCATAGTCGCTGGCATGTAAGCCTGTGAGAGTGACTTTAGGTCTTTGGTCGCTTTCTTTCCCATAACATGAGAGTGACTATGGCCTCAGAGGTCCAAAATAGTAGTGGGACACAGGGACAGGTTGTCTGAGTAGTTGACTTGTCTCTTGATGGTTTTGTTGATGAGGTTGGATGACTGTCTGTGATGTTTCATCGATTCCACTTCCTTAAGCTCACCTAGGAGGTCAAATCTAATCATAGTGGCCTCTCATCTCATGTTTACCTTGGTTGGGATGGTTACTTGGGTGGATGTGGGAGGAGGGTGTTACACATATACTAAAAAATATTACTATATACTTAATGGGATTTGAGATGTGGTCTCGTTGGTTTCACCCAACAAAAATTACCTTTAAACCACATATAACTTTATCAAGTCAACTATTATTGCACTTGAGCATCATTGGAAATTAAGGGTAAACTTTGTTAATTGGGAGTGGAGATGAATAGTCATAAAACCGTAAGACCAATATATTACTTAACGAGTTGTTGTGAACCTTTATTGGCAAGTTGACCCAAAGTTCCACTCCATGTTATTCCTGGATTGAGGCTTGGGTAATGTAAGGGGTATAGAGTTATCGCTAGTTCTCAAGCGTTTTTAACATATTGCATTGAACACTAACATTATATATACAATTTCTCTGCCAATGTTCTTGCCATATAGTATTGATAATATTATTACTAAGACTGAATTTGGTAACACCATTGTGTGATAGTTAGTGTGGCTATATATATATATATATATATATATATAAGTGCTATACTAATTTATTATAGGATATAATTATTTAATATTATATTACCTTAGACCAATTCATTGAATGTCAAAGCGTGATCTGTTATGTAATTGGCATCATGGTAATTTATTATAGATTATAATTATTTAGATTTATATTACTTTAAACAATTCATTATACATCAAAGTGTAGTTTTTTATTGTAGTTATGTAATTAGCATCATGATGATTTATTAGAAAATATAATTATTTAGGGGGTAGTCTAATTTATAGATGAAATAACATTTTTCATCGAAATCCAGTGATACAATTTCAAGCAATATTGTGATTTGTTGTTATTTAAAATACCTTTTTGAATGAATAAATGGATTTAGTACCCTGAAAAACCTCTCGGGCGCGCAAGTTATATGGATTAAACAACTTAAACTCAAGTATTTAAAAATATCTCTCAGAATTTGGTTAAAATTAACTAGAAAAAGGTTATCTCAGCTATAAACAAGTAAATTTTAACTACAATTTATAGCTAAATAGAGACAAAATAATCATATCTGAAACACATAACACAAAGCATGATAAAGGAGTTCACCCCTCTCTTGTTCTCAATCTCTTGGTCCAGCTTCTAATGCAAGGTCTCTTTCATTAAAATGCTCAAAAGTGTGTTTACATGACTTTACATATCTCAAACAGAAAAATTGATGTCTCTAATGGATCCAACACTATCAAAAATCCCGATTTTGGTTCTTTCTGCATCTCATTTGGCCAAAAAATGAGTAAGTTATGGCTGTTTCTAGTTTTTGCTCCATTCTACAACTAATCATCCTCCAATTCAACCTAAACTTGGCTTGAGCGCCCAAAACCTGGAACCGGCGCACAATTCTGGCTGCCACTCCCACTTGACTATCGAAATTGTAGGATGGTTAGTCCGCTCGTTAAGCCAACAATTTCGAAAATCTTGGTCAAGTGGGGTGCATATGACCAGGTTTAGGGCTGAGATTCCAGGGCCTATGTGCCAACAATTTTAAGCCATCCGCTTGGTGTGCGCTCCTGGTTATATGGCCACCTTATGACTTAGGGTTGGTCCCAAAGGGGCTGGACCCCTTCACACCCACACTTCTGGTTTTATGGCCGCCATATGGCCTTGGGGCTGCCCCTAGCCAACATTCTTGCCCACGGTTCCTTATTGGTTCCTGGTCACGTTTCATGGTTGTATATTGTTTGGGCAGTGGCCTTGGGGTTGGGGCTAATACTTGTCCCTTGGTCCCACCCCTGAATCCTGGTAGGCATGGTGACCCCCAACCGCCAACGTTTAATATATTACATTTTAAATATAACCTGAAACCTTAACTTGTTAAGAAACATGCACATTGCGTGTTGGTGTGGGCCTGTGGCGTTTGCTGCCAAGTCACAGGTTCGATCCTTCGGAGGTCAGTTTGGACCAAAAAAAAAAATTGTATGACTAATAGGAGGCCACGCGGAAGCCATGGATTGGCCCATGTGGCTCCTCCTAATTGGTCTACCCAATTAACACTTGAACCAATAAAAAGGCACTAAATCGAACCAATACAAACATGCCAATTGTCCTCATATCATTGGCTAATGGGAGGCACAATGAACTTTCCCAATCACTACCTAATCAACGTACCGACTGGTGACTGGGCATCCTTGCAAACTAGTTTTAAAATTTTAGTTGTTTAGCAAATTGATCAGAACACGATATCGAGAGCATACGATATCGGTTTTGAGTTAAATGAGTTGCGTTGGATTCAGATCGTCGAGACGAATCTAATTGTACAGGTTTCGAGCATTTTTGAACTCTACGAATTTAGAGTACTAAATTGATCCATTGGATCAAGTAGGTCCATGGTATATTGGACAAAGCCAATGCTAAGTACAAGCAGCGCCATGATCAACATCGAGTGCCGCACAAGTTCCAGGTGGGTGACAAATATTGGTTACATTTGCAGAAGGAGTGCCTCGTTGGACCCTACTGCAAGCTTCACTCGCTTTGATATGGGTCATACACCATCACCAAGGATGTAGGTGACAATTCCTTCGAGCTCAACATCCCACCGTTCCTTGGTCTACACCTAGTCTTCAATGTAGATTGCCTTAAATGGCCATACTTTCGACCATTGTTGGACACATCCGACATTGCAGAACAATTCACACCAATAGAGCTCAACCCGGATTGCATGGAACATGCCACAACTGATTAGCACAAAGACACATAGATTAAGAACACTCGCCAACAAATAATCCAACTATATCAAGTTATCAAAGCGTACCAACTCCTTCACCAGGGAAAGTGGTTCACCAGGGACTAGGTTCAATATATATTTCCTCACCTCATGGAGGCCCTACACATAATGGGGACCATTGCTTCCTATAGTGGGAGGACTGATCCAAGTGGATATTGATGGCCACCCACCTATTCCACCTAGACCTCCAGTGAGTTTCATCTATTTCCTTGTTTATTTCAACATTTACTATTTTTAGTAGTTTTTCAGGTCGTGAACTTCTGAAGCATTTTTGACCCCCTAAACGACATTTTTTTGAGGTCCACAATAGGCTCACCTCTATAGGCATCGCATCACAAATCTTGTAGTACTCGGGGAGACCTTTCCAACAAGGTATCATACACACCAAATGGAGATAATATGACCAAGTTATGACCTCGGGAAGTTGGCTGCCCAACTAACCTTGACAGGGCCCACAAAGTCTTGGCGTTACATATCATGGGTTAGGGTTTTGGTTGTTTAGGGTTTTCTCTTGTTGTTCAATAATTAATAGGCCCTTAAGCCTCACTGTAACATGGTTAAAAGGCATGTAACCGCCACATCTCTTCTCAGAGATAAGCTACCATCGCCCGAGCTAGTTTATTTCCATTATGTTTGTAAGCATATTTCAGTATTTTGATATTAATGAAACAAAGTGTTATTTTTGGTGAATCTCTATATTTATTCTTATATCTGTAATTTTTTGCGTTCCTTTTTAAGTTCGAATCATGATCTATTCTGGTTTAGATTGAATGGTTGATTTGTTTTAGTTGATTTAGTGATTTGATGATGGTAGTGGGTCCAATATGAAAATTTGATGAAAGGTGGCTTAGAGGTTGATTAGGTGGATCCAGTTTGAAACATTTTGAAAAGTGATCCACAAGGAATTGAAGATAAGGGGGTTGTAGCTCCCTTCCAATAGGTGTTGGAGAACGAGATAATGTTGTAGCCTTCTGTAGGTGGGTGCCTGCATACTGGTATGACTATGCGTCAATACAATATTGTAAAGAATATTTTTTAATAAGAAGACAAAGACAACAACATCGATGGTTTTTTCCCAAATTGGGTTTCCACCTAAAAACCCTGGTGTTCACATGTGTTGATTTATTTTGTTCTTACTGTACTTGTTTATTGTTTAACTAATGCCTAATGAAGGACCGATACACTGGTTCAAGTTAAAATGTTGAAGAATGAATTGAAAAGATAGTTAACTAGATATATGTTGGTTGTCTACATAACAATAGCTTACATATGCAAGTTTACTTCATTAAAGTTGCATACATAAATCTGAATAGAAAACAAGAAGGTCAAGTAAGTTTTAAAATACTGATTCACACCCCCCCCGCCCACACCCCTCTTAGTATTTTTCCTAGTAATACATGATTGCAGGAATTCGTGATTGCAGAGTCAAAGAGAAGCCTTGCTTAGATCCAAGGTGTTTTGGAGAGCAGAAGTGGATGTCTTCAAGTAGGAAGGGTGTGGGATTGGGGTCCTAGTTTGGACATATTTGAAGGGAATCTTGTGGATGTTTGGAGGGAAACATGTAGGTTTCCTTGTGTGCCTTAAGTGAAGGCTTAAGAAGGACATTAGGTTTGCTAGGAGAGACAGAGGTTTGGAGCAACTCAAGTGTTGACACCTTGAAGGACAAAGGACAACTAAGTGAATAGCTGGATTAGCCCTAAGTTGACAGTTGGAGAAGGACATGTAATAGTGATAGTGGGAAACCCTCCATGCCTTGAGTGTGTCTTCATTAGGAAACACAAGAAGTCCCTAAGAGTTGTGTCCTTGAAGAACTAAGGAGAAACTAGTGGGAAATAAGTCCCAAAGGTGTTGACTTCTTGAAGAATAAAGGAGCAACAAGTGGGAAAATGTGGAGACCCGAGATGTTGAGTCATTGATGTACTAATGATTAGTGAGAGGGTAGATTGGAGCTGTGTTCAGTGACCTAAAGGAGTTGGTTCATTTATAGAGGCAGAGAGTAGTTGTTGTTGATCGAGACTCGAATGAGCGGGCATATGTGTTCAAGGTATGACTAAGGCATCTGTGAGGAGCTCTAGATCCACTAGACGGTCAGTGTACCTTGTTCAGGCAGTTTGGTTGTCATAGTTGTTGACACCAAGTCCGAGTTGCAGTCTTGTATCACTGGATGTATGAGGGCCATTATCCTTGGTATGAGAACCCTAGACACTTGTATTACAGTTTGTTAATATAACGAAGTTCGGTAGTTAAAATTGTAAAAAGTTGTCTATATTTATGCACGTGTTGATTTACTGCTATTTATTGTTCCACTGTGAAAAGTAGTTTTTTGTGATACTTGGATTGGTAGCGTCAGTGATTATAAGATTTTAACCTAGACTCAAGTATCATGGAAAAACAACATATTCAGTAAGTTTTGTGCTAGGAATTAAGTACGGGTGCTAGGTTTGTGGGAAATCTAACAAAAATTAATGTCCTAGACAACTCCAACTTTCCTTATAGACCAAAGGAAGAGCTTATAGCAAGATTTAGCCCGTCCCTACTTAAAGTTGTTCTTTTAACATGAAGAAACATTATAAAAATAAAAAAATTCTAAAGAATCTACATTCATATTCATGCAAGGAGTGGTTTATGATATATGCCTCAACTATAGGATGATTTAATCTTATTTTATGTTCTGTAGGAGTAATTTGGGAATTTTTACTAGGCTTGATATTAGATTTATCTGGTCCAAGTTTAACTAAGCTATCTTGTGATTATTCCCTTTTCTGGATGGGGTTTTCGTTGTTATTCTGCGAGCCAGTCGAACTGTTGAAGAATCTATGGCAAAGTAGTGTAGCGTGATTCTTCATTACTTGATAACAATTTGTGGAGTATTTTTATTTTTCTTGTTAGCTTATTATTCTTCTTCTTATTAGTGCATATTTGTGTACTTCATCAAACTTTTACCAAAACATAAAAATAAGAAGACAAGATGTTGACTCTCTTCCAGGGCCAAAACCTCTCTACTCTTGAGAGGAAAACTCTTTAATGAATTTATCTTATTTAACCTTTTATTGATCAATGCCAAACCATAGACCCCTGACAAAGAGATCCTCCAAGCACAAGTCCAGTCTCCACTCCTTTCTACACCATATACCTCGACACTTCTTTCGACACTTTGTCCTCCTACTTTCGAAATTTCTTCTTCTTGCTATGATTCTTGCCTAGAGTTAGACCTTCCTTGAATGAGTCTTCTAAATGAAGTGCTACTCTTCTATTCCTTGCTCAAGTATATCTTTAACTAACCAAGATCCTCCTTGAGTGTATGACTGTTCTGTTGTTATGCTTCCAAGTTTCTTGCACGTGTGGAGAGTATTTCTAGGTGGTGTATGCCCTTATCCTTCGCTTGAGTGTCTTTCTTCCACACTAGAGGAGGAAGCCTTGTAGGCCTAGTTTCAACCCAAACAAAGGTAGGTGTCTATGGATTATTATTTTCCTAGCTGCATGGACAACCCTCAGAATTCCTCGCACGTGTGACTGTAGCAACCCTAAAACATACTTCTAGCCCTCGGTGGTGTACCCTTTCTCTTCACTGCCTTTGGAGGACTCCTTCCTTCGTTCTTTCTTGCCTTTCCCTTCACATATTTCAGAGCACACTTGATTCATTATCTTTGGGGTGGACAACCTCTATAAATAGAGGATTGTTCCTCCATTTAGGCCGACAAGAAGTCCGACTTTAAATGCTGTTTGTAGGAAGATTTGTTGAGCAATTTGTGGATAGCTTCCATGGTGGTGTAGCATGCTTGAAGGAGCTTCTTTAAGGTGCCATTGCATAGGAGTAGACTTGAATTTGCTTGGAGGTTTCCCTTTGACTTTAATAAATATTTATACATAGTGTAACATGCCCTTAAGGCCTTCAATATTTTCTCTTGACTATTTGACTCACCTATAGAACTTTGACATGTGCTAGACCTACTTCAATGAGCAAGAAACTCATTGTCATATATTATAAAAATAATATTTCTTTTCTCGAATAAGTACAAATATCAAAAGTACATTTATGAATACCGAACCTAGTTACACTTCCTTCAACACTCCCTCTTAACTAGGGAGGTATTCATACAACATTATAGGGTGTTTGATAATTTTCAATCTTGAAGAATTCACATAAGAGAAACTGGATTAGCAATCCATTTGTTATAGCATCATATCCATCGTCTTTGTCATAGTGCAACGCTTTGACTAACAACTCCATCTCTTTACAAGACCATGAGCTACAATACCGGCGAGACCAATGATTTATAGACACCTTCATCATTGTCTCTCAAGGTACATACCCACCCGGGTGTTCTCCGAGTATGACCTTCTAGGACTATTCTTATCTTGGGTTCCCAACCCTCAAAAAATATCGGTCCTCTTTCCTACTCTTGTCATGGATGCCCTACACATCCTCAAAGAGTATCAAATACCAGATGATTACATAATCCTCCCATTCTTTCTTTCTAAGTGAGACAATAATGTAGTGTCTATCTTGTGTCTACATTTCCATTCATGGCCTTCATCTAGACTTACGGTTGTTAGTCCTGGTCTAGTGCATGACCCATGAAATGGAAAAGACAATTGCCACTCTGTAATCAGGGGTGATCCAAAACTCCCCCTTGATCAAGGACCTATCAGAGCTCCCTCTTAACTGGGGACTCTTTCCTTCATCCGAAACTTCTTCTTTGTGGGTCCTTCAGCTGCTTGATCTCATTCCTTTCTTGATGTCATGAAGTTTTTGTTCGAACTTCTTCTAGGTAGGGCACCATCCATCGATCACTTTCCTCCCTATTTTGTCATGTCATTACTTCCTTCAAGGAAAGTGGCTTTCATGTCATACATCAAGTTTTATTACAATCTTGGCTACTCCTTTGTCATCTTGTCCATGCTTCAAAATATTCTTCCCATGGATGCTTCATTGTAATTTCTTGTTTACATGCTTCGATCTAGTAGACCATCATGATTTCATCCTGATATTGCTTCAACATTTCCTTTTGTTGGATGGCTTCTTCACCACAACATCTTCATAGAGTAGAATCAATTATATGCATATTTTATATCTCGAAGGCCTTCATAGGTGTCAAGGATTCTTTCTTCCTTTATCAGAGTTGTCTTGCCATCTTTTGGGAGATATCTTCAAAGCATTTTGTTAAATAGCGATTCTTGGTGATCATGGTGTTCTTCACATGCTTGATATCTTTCTTTATTTTCTTGTTTTCAGATAGATATGTCAACCATCTAATTCTTCTTGGGAGAGCGTTCCTTCATTGCTTCCTAGAATTGTCAACATTTCTTCTTGCTTCTTAATCAACAATCTTATACTCCTTAGGTGAGCATATTCTTTTGTTGACCTTCATTTCATTGTGGTACATGCCTTCGAGCATGTTCTTGGTGAAAGAGATTCTTTCTTGCTTGATCATGTTATAGAACTATCCCATGACTCAATAATATACAAATGATAACATGACTAAAATTTAATGCATACATACCTCCTCTTGATTCTCCTTTGATCATCCTTTGGTGTGGCCCTTCTTGCTTCATCTTAGCTTGCCTGCATATCATCCTTTTCTTGAATCCCATCAATGAGATTCCCAACGAGACATCTGCCTTGGTTCATGAACCTTCTTTTGAAGATTCCATCATAGGATCTTAAAGATCCTTGCCTTGCAAATGTTTCTTTTTCTTTGATGATGGAGGTCTTCTAAGATACTTAATTATGATCAATTTTTTCTTTTATCATGGATGAGGTTCTATACTAGGTATGCTCCTTCTATATGAATATCTTGATCTATATCTACCATGCTCCTATATTCTAGAAGATATTTATACTTATGTATTTTTTTTCTTATCATAAATGCTACATTTACATGAGTATCTAGAGCTGTATGTACATCATACAGCTAGATTCTAGAGGATGTTTCTAGCCATGCAATTTTAATATATTACCACATGCTCCTATCCTACTCAAAACTTTGAAAGAAGTATAGGAGTAAAGAGTTTGACCTAGTCATAGTAGAGATTCAGAGGATCTTCCTTCTTTTGCTTCTTTCCTTCTTCTTTCACCTCTTCAGTCAACTAAGCTTCTTCCCTCTTTCTTTTGTTGTTGTCCTTCTTAAGCTTAGGGCAATTCCTTTTGTAATGTCCATATTCTTGGCATCCAAAACATTGGATCTTGGACATGTCTTTGATGTTTGTTCTTCGTGGAACAAATTTGCCAAATTACTCTTTCTTTTGGCCATGGTAGAAAATGCTTGCTCTTTTGATCCTACATCTTATTTTGTCTTAAGTATGGTTTCCTCTGTTCTACATAGAGACCACATTTCACTGAGAGTGGTTGCTTCCTTCTTTGCATATATGCTTGATGTGAATTTTCCCCACTCCTCAGGTAGAGAATTGAGTACTACAGTTGTCATCACTCTGTCAGACATGACTTCTCCAAGCTCTTGAAGTTGATCTCCCATTTAAGAGATTTTTGTGAAGTAGGGAGTTATTCCTTCTTTGTTATCTTCATCTTATATAATTCATTTCTTAGAGATATTACTTCTTCGATTGTGGATACCGAGAATATCTCTACTAGCTTATCATAAATTTCTTTTGATGTCTCAAACTTGGAGACATAAGGAATGAGAGAGTCTTTGATTGATTCTATCAGAATCCTTTGAGCTCTTGTCTCATCCTTATTATATTTGGCTAAGGCTTGAGTCTGTTCCTTAGCATGGATAGTGATATTCCCTTTGACATGTTCTAGGAGTTCATTTTCCTTGAGAAGTAGATCAATCCTCTTCTTCCATGCAAGAAAGTTATTGGTACCTACCAATTTATTGCTTTCCTTGCAAATAAACATTGATGTATATTCAAAAGGGGACATGTATTTACTTGATAATTTTGAGATTTAATGGATTTGATTCCTCCTTGAAGGCTTGATGGCTTGTATTCCTTGGATCTTGATGTTATTCAAGTTGCCTTCTCCAAGTGGACTTGCTTGGTGATTATGTTTGCTTGGAGACTTGTAGCTTGATGTAGGTCATGCTTCAATCTGGTCTTCTTTGTAGGTGCCTTTATGCAAGGCTCTTCTTTTGGCTTTGTAGACCTCCTTGATGAATGATGGATTGTAGAACCTTCTTGTACTTTAAGTAATTAAGACTTCTAAGCTTAATGCTTCAACTTTGTAGATGCTTCCCCTTGATGAGTGTTCTTGAGTTTCCCTATCCTTAATGTGTCACCTTAGCTCTGAAACCATGTTGGAGAATATAGGGAAAAGTAGTGTAGTGTGATTATTCGTTACTTGATAACAATTTGTGGAGTCCTTTTGATTTTCTTTTTAGATTCTTCTTCTTCTTCTTCTTATTAGTGCATACGTGTGTACTTCATCAAGCTTTACTAAAACATAAAAAGAAGAACACAAGATGTTGGCTCTCTGCCAGGGCCAAAACCTCTCTACTCTTGAGAGGAAAACCCTTTAGTGAATTTCTCTTATTGAAGCTTCTATTGATCAATTCCAAACCCTAGACCCCTGAAAAAGAGATAATCCAAGCACAAGTCAAGTCTCCACTCCTTTCTGCACCATATACCTCGGCACTTCTTCCGACACTTTGTTTCCCAACATTTCATCCTCCTACTTCTGACACTTCTTCTTATTGATATGATTCTTGTCTAGAGTTATACCTTCCTTGAATGAGTCTTATAAATGAAGTGTTGCTCTTATATTCCTTGCTCAGGTATATATTTGACTAACCGAGACCCTCCTTAAGTGTACGAATGTTCTGCTATTATGTTGCCCAAGTTTGTTGCACGTGTGGAGAGTATTGCTAGGTGGTATACGCCCTTCTCCTTCATTTGAGTGTCTTTCTTCCACCCTAGAGGAGGAGGCCTTGTAGGCCTAGATTCAACCCAAACGAAGGTGGGTAAGTGTCTATAGATTGATTCTATCCTAGCCGCAGGGATAGCCCTCAGATTTCCTCGCATGTGTGACTGTAACAGCCCCAAAATAGACTTCTAGCCCTCAGTGGTGTACCCTTTCTCTTCGCTGCCTTTGGAGACAACTTTCCTTCGTTATTTCTTGCCTTTCCCTTCACAGAAATTAGAGCACACTTGATTCATTATTTTTGGAGTGGACAACCTCTATAAATAGAGGATTTTCCCTCCATTTAGGCAGACTAGAAGGCTGAATAGTCCTTTGTTTGTAGGCCGAATTTGAGTGTTGTTTGGAGGCAGATTTGTTGAGCAGTTTGTGGATAGATTCCATGGTGGTGTAGCATGCTTGAAGGAACTTATTGAAGGTGCCATTGCATAGGAGTAGACTTGACTTTGCTTGGAGGTTTCCCTTTAACTTTAATATACATTTATACATAGTGTAACATGCCCTTAAGGCCTTCAATATTTTCTCTTGACTATTTGACTCACTTATAACACTTTGACATGTGCTAGACCTACTTCAATGAGCAAGAAAATCATTGTCATATATTATAAAAATAATACTTCTTTTCTTGAATAAGTACAAATATCAAAAGTACATTTATGAAGACTGAACCTAGTTACACTTCCTTCAACACGAACTACATTTCTTTTTCATTCTTCTCTTCACCTCCTAAAAACCATTCCCTTCACTGTGAAGTTGGGGGATAGGGGAGTGGTGGTGTTTATGGGGGGGGGAATCACTCCAGGGGCTGAGAAGATATGCCTTTTGGGGCAACTGGCCATGAAGTGTTAAATATTATGACAATGTCTACACTAAAATGTGGTGCTCTCGTACTCTAATTACTGGATTCGGTGGGATCCGTTGATTTCCAATATAATTCTATCTGGTATGCCTTGCTGAAATATAGCTTGATGTAGAACCTTACACAATGAAAATTACTTCATCACCATTCCTTTTATTTGAGTTAATGCATCTCCCCAAGGCATTCCATTTCTGTTCATAATAGCACTACTTCCTAAAAATGAATAGGAAGGTTTAGTAGTCGTGATTGACATTGTAGCAGACTTGAAGTCTGGTAAAAATGCCTTCATTATAAGGCTGATGGTTCCCTAAACCCATGGTCTTCTTTTCAATGGTTTTTATCTACGCTCAGGGTTGAGGAAATACACTATAATGAAGTGTCTAGTCGCAAATTTATTTGGTATTCAGGAGTAGTTCCTGTCCACCCTTTTAATCACAACCTCATTTCTGGTCCAAAGTCTAATGAATTTTCATATAATAGTTATGTCTCTATATTTTTGTGACCCTGCTATGACCTGATTAAAGTTGACTGGAAGCACTACAAACCAAATCTAACTTGATCAAGGCCAATTGGAAGCGCAACCAACTTTGACTCGATGAAGGCCGACTGGAAGCACTGCAACCCAACTTTGACTCGATCAAGGCTAACTGGAAGCACTGCAACCACAAATGGTTTCTCAATAGTGAAACTTTATGCCTGGTTAGCTTGGAATTGCGCTCTAGATGCAGTGGGTTACAATTTTCCTCCTTGCCTAGGAGAGGGGGTGTCACTTAGGATCTTGATGCTTTTGAGCCTGACTTCAAAGCTTCTTGAATATTTTTATGATGTGGGAGTTGTTTGGTGTTGGAGGACACATCTCAGTGCCATATTGCATAGAGATTTATGGGGCTCTTACTTCCTCCAATATCTTTAAAGAAGATGCATGCATAATTTCTGTCTCTGCTACTTGTAAAGGATACCGTGACATTCTCTGAGAACTGTTTGAATGGTATCTTCATATAGACTAAACAAATATTCCATTGCATAAACAGGTTTAATGGAATGATGATAACATCTGTAGATAGGCTGGTCTTCGTATGAGCACTGATCTAGTCTGTAGCAGGCTGTGCTTTTACAGGGTTTGCAGAAACCCTAGAAGGTGGAACTTTTCTTCCTCACAATTGCTTTCTCTTTTATCAAATTTTGGATGGATGTTACTTTAGAAATAATTGATGTTTTTGCCCCAAATTTAGTACAATATCTTGTTGGGTTCATGGTCCTATATGTATCTCATCTCCATGTTACACTGCCACACCTATTATTCCTAAATTTGGGTTTTGTGCTACAACTGATCTGCACCCTTTCCCAATCCACACCCACGAACTGCGTAACTTAGGTCAAAGGTGATAATAAACGTAATAAATAATAATATATCTACAAAATGGTGATCTAGATTAGTTTTTTCTTTTCCTTGACATTATGCCTATGTTTCACTAAGATTCCTAGATTGGGCGACACGGGAATAGGGAAACACATATAGTGGACACATGGAAAAACTCTCCAAATTTTTAGGGAATGCCACAAAGGTTCTTGGCTGGGGACATGTTTGAAATCCTTAAAGTAGTAAAAATCGAATATATGAAAATTATAAACGAACATTTAACTTTTAACATATCAAAAATGACATTTATGATTCAAATCAATCACAAACATGAACGATGAAACTTATGAAATAAATATTCACTTTGGCATGTAAGTTGTAAGTGCAACAAATACACTTCATCAATCCTCATCTTATTTCTCATTGAATTAGCTTATATCTATTAAGCATCAAGAGGGAATCTATTAAGGTGCAAGCCTTTGGGTTGTAAAGACTCGAGGTTTTGACCTCTAGGGATTTGATTCTTTTTTATGCTTCATAGATCCAGGGTTAAGAAGATCTTTAATTTATTAATATTTTGCAAATTTTAAATCAACATATATTATTATTTTATGACATTCTAATTGACCTTGGCTTTAGAATGCATCTCTTGACACATTAAAGTTAAAAGATATTTATTAGTGATTTATACAACTACAATACTCATGGTTCAATGATTATATCTCACAAATGATCTCTGGAAGCACCCTCCCAACCAAATTCAATCATATACAAATGAGAAATGGTTATTGGTTGGATGTAAGTGATTTTATAAGATGTCAATATAGTGTAATGGGTGAGATGAATTAGTGTTATTTCAATGGTCTCTTACAAATGTTGATGGACAATTTTTGTGTGGGGGAGTGCCCAGGAGTCTCCCTTTTATGGGGGTTGGGGGTAGTCATTGGGAGTGTGTTTTGGCATTCCCTTAGAAATGGGAGTGTTCCTATTTTTAGGGGAAATGTTTCCCCTTGTGTTTCCCTGAGTCCTCACAAAAAGAGAGTACGAGAAAACATTTTGGAGGAGCTTTTCCCATATGAATCCCTAGAATGTAGTAGCAAGGGGTGTGTTCTTATGTGACAATGATATTTTGTAATTGATGCTTCATAATTACATGTGAATAATTATGACATGTTTTTTTTAAGCACTGAAGGACTCATAAAGGATTAACTGCCTAGAAATGATTTAACTTAAGTCACTGAGAAATTGCATATGCCTTAGTTGTGGCATTGTGGTTGGGGCTATCTTCCATTGATTTGAAGCCTTGTGGATGACATTACCAATGCTCATCGTCACCATTGAACGAACTGTTGGAAACTAGATCACTATTGGGGGGGTGAATTAGTAGTGTGACACTTATATAATTTTTCTCCAATGATTTAATCTTTAACCATGCATATACTAAAACAGACAACCATAGATCAAAGCATCAATAATAAACATGAAAGCACAAAATCAATCAACACATGGACACAAGTGTTTATGGTGGAAAACCCATCTCGGGCAAAAAACCACCATGTTGTTGTTGTGCTTCTCAATTCCTCTATTAAATATCAAGAACATTATACATGGATCAGCTCACTGCTATGAGCCTTAAAGACTTGTGTTATGAATAAAATACAAATATAATAATAATAAGGAATAGTTAATTAAATAATAATTAGTTAATCAAGAGGCATGTCCATAAGGGCACGACCATTCATGAAAGGGTACATGGATGTTTATATATTTAAGATCCTCTGAAGTAGTCTGCATCATATACAAACTTTGTTATTTACATTTGGTATTAGAGTCACGTTCTCCGATCTAGGTCTTTGGCCGTAGAAATTCATCAACCTTGTTGTCGTTGAAACATTTTGCTACATAGTGTGGAAGTTCTCCATTTTTCAGGTTTCATCCTCAAGTCATTGGTGATTAAAAAAAAGAGAGTATACAATTAAAAGAGAAGAAGAAGGAAACTATAAAAAATAGTAAAAATAAAAGATAAATATATAACATTAAAAATTAAAAAAACAAATCAAATACAAAAAGAAAGAAAAATTACTATTGTATTAAAGCATAAAACATAAAACAAAAAAAAATTAAAAAGGAAAGATGAAAAGAAAGGATTTATATTAAAATCAATATATATAATAATAATAATAATAATAATAATATATAATATCCATTTTTAAGGTCACAGCCAACCCAGACACCAAATTGGTGTATGAGACCCCCTTGTTTGTGGGACAAGGGACCCACCTCCGCGCAACGATTTCACTGCTAAGTCTACAAAGGCATACATACTCTACCCCCTCTGGTTTTGAACCTGTGACCTCTTAGGAGGAAACACATGCTCTTAACCATCGCTCCCCTCACTGACCAACCTTCCACAACAGCGGCTGACCGACACACTTGACGTCAAATTCGTTGACTGCTTCCATCTGCCTTCTCCACTGCGGCCTCTGTGCCCAATCACAGTTGTGTACTCACTCACTGCTAGCAACCTCAATCTACCCAGCCACCTTATCACAGTTGTGTACTCACTCACTGCTAGCAACCTCAATCTACCCAGCCACCTTATCACTGTCGCACTTACCCTCACACACCACAACCATTACTCTATTGCATCTACACCTACCTAGCGAAAATTTTCTGTTGCGTTTCCAACCACTGTGTAGCGGGCTGTGCCGCCCTACCAATGCTGTCAGTTTGTCAAATAACTACCTTTTCTCCCGCTGACGCCCCCACCTGTAGCGGTTTTCTCCGCCTTCAACGTCGGTGACTAGAAAAATATACTGCAATTATTTGCTCTGTTGACCAGTGGCCAATCCTTTTTCTATTCCTTTCGAGGTGTCACAATTCAATTCATGGTTCAATATTTGTTCCATTTCAGTTACCACTAGCCACAACCTCACACCGTAAACCAACGTAGCATTGATTCTTCCTTGCGGGAGCTGTCACCCGACTCGTAACAACTCTGAGATTGCCATGTCTGTATAATCCTTAACATTCGTTTATGTAATTGTTGTCCCATCTGCCACAACAATTTTGTTTCCTTTTCTTCGTCTCATTTACAATCACAAGCATTACATATGACCATTTGTATAAACACACTAGCATTAGTAGGTTTTACAGACTTGCAATGCAGAATGCCACTCGTATGGTCATGACTATTGAGCCATTTAGTTTGAAGATACACAATTATATTGGTCCTTTACAAAAAGAATAATCATAAAGTTTACTTAAAAAAGGTGGTGGAATAAAAATAAATTGAAGAAGCTATGTAAGTTCTTGTTAAAAAAAAGGAAAGTGATATACGTCACTTTATAAAGTCAAATACATCAAAGTGGTATTACAAATAAGGAAAAAAAATAAAAATATTTGAAGTTAATAAGTCAAAATTTATCAAAGTGATAAGTTAAAAAAAGATATACTTTATAATTTTAAAGTTCATATAAAAATCATAAAAGTTAGAAAATGGAGGTTAAAAAAAAAGGATACATAAGATTTATAGTCAAAAGTATCATTTGACGAAAAATAAAGTCAATCACTTAAGGGAAAAAAAAATAAAGAAAATGAGGGAAGTAAAAATATGATTTCCACAAAGAATAGTGTTTTTTTTCAAAATGTATGTTTTTGTCAGAGGGATATTTTAATTGTCAAGAGTCATTTTGAAATCAAAATGTGGTTTACAAAAAATGTTATAAGACTTTTACCTTAGTCGAATCTCTAAGTGATGCACAAAAACAATCAATCGCAAGAAATATAGAACAATTAATGGAAATATTTAAGCGACAACATGCAAATTTTAATAAGGAAAAAAAGAAAATGAAATCCAAATTGCAAGTGGAATGCCCATCATCACTCCTACAAAATGATGTAATCCAATGTACCAAGAAAGTGCAATTGGGAGATCAAGAGAAAGACAAAATAACCAAACTTCGGCAAAACAAGAAAGCATTACAAAAGGAATATGAATATCTTGCGGATATGCATTACAAAGAAGTAATGGAAAAGGGCGCATAAATTTCTTGCCTCAAGGACCGCGTTGAAAAATTAATTACACAAATCAAGAAGACTGAGGTTACAAACAAGGAACTGAAGAAGCATCTATGCAAACAAGAAGAGGAAAATTTATGTTTAAAGAACCTTAATACAAATTTATTAGAACAAATCAAAAGTTTAAAAGATGAAGAGAAGCATATTAAGGCTAAAGTCATCAATTCAGAAAACGAATAACTTTCACATCTAAGGAATCATAATAAAAACCTTCTTACGCAAATAAATAAGCTTAAAAGTAACAAAAAAATCACTAAAAGACAAGTTATAACAAATTACTCAAAAAGTATCGAAATTCCTAGTTGTAATAGTCCAAGTTAAAGATAAGGGAACGAAAACTGATCCAGTCAATATCACAATTCAAGAAGACGATAAACCAGTTGGAGCGAAGATGTACTCAAAACTTGTAGTTCAAGCAATGAAAATTTCAAGTGAAGAATTCACAAATAATCAAGATACTTTTGTACCTGAAAGAAATCATATTCCTTTGATAAACCACGAAATTACCACAAACAAATTGGGAGATCACATCACAAGAACTTATTATCGCCATCCAAATTATAAAAGTAGACATCTCAACCAGAAACAAGTGACTTATGTTCCTAAGAACGTCGATGTCACCATAATTCAATCTTATGATAAAAATCCATCTTAAGTTTTCAGTAACCGCAAGATTTCACAAAAGATTGATTTAGGATGGTCAGATCCCTTCTCAGTGCGACAATTTTCATTATCTCTTAAAATATCCTATCATCTTGTATCAATGAAGATGACAACTCCCAGTATTTGAAGAGTTCTGAAAGATGTGAAAATATTAAAAGAAAAAGAAACAGATGGTACACCTTGTTAACAATAGGCTTTGAGGACATATATTTTTGAAGAGGAAGACAATGTTATGAATAAAATATAAATATAATAATAAGTAATATTTAATTAAATAGTAATTAGTTAATCATGAGGCATGTCCCTAAGGACATGACCATTCATGAAAGGGTACCTACCTCAGTATATAAAGCATACCCTCATTTGCAACTCAATCATCTCACTTGCATTCAAATATTCTTCTATAATATGTTATTGTCCTGTCATGGATTTTTATATATTCCAGATCTTCTGAAGTAGTCTGCTTTGTATACAAACATTGTTCATTACAAATTGACTTCTTTCAACAGTATCTGGCACTATAAGGTTGGACACTGTTTATCACACGGATTTACGAACTACCATCCGCTGAAAGCCACCAAAATCAACGATCCTTGGTCAATTACTCCTAAACTAAACATTTGACTCTACAGACTCCAATTTGCTGGTCACCACCATGACCAATGAGCCTCACCTAGTTTCTACCAAACTATCCAACCACCATTGGATGAAGAAATCTCTTCCATTTATTGAATCCACCAATCATTGTATACTCAAAGCCTCCATGGCTTCAGTACCTCCATGCGAGCCTCGTTTCATATATTTTCAGACTAGACTTTGAAAACTTGCTCAACGTGTGCACTGCAACAACATAGCATCAAATCTCATAATAAAAATCTGTAACAATAGCTGCAACCAAACCTCCACACAAAAATCTCCACACTAGCTGGAAAACAATCTCCTCAACTCACTACATCAATCCAACATCAACACCACATGCACTGCATAAACATAAGTTTAAATCATACTTCAACTCACTGCTGCTACAACTGCAATCTGCTTCAAAAATTCTACATTAGAAAACACATGCAACTTGCACACTCTTCTCCACATACACACACTCAATCAAACACTAGTGTAATCAACCCAACAATCAATCATTTCCATAATGAGATATCTCAAATATGTAGATGAACTGAAGTGCTCAACTCAATAATTAATCAGAACTACTGAGCTCAACAATCTTGTTCATATGTTTGATTTGCATCTATATTCAACTCATTGACTCAATCAACTACTACACTATCCTTTTTGATATTTTCAACTTTGATCAACTTTTGGAGGTCCCACAAACTCTTTCGACAATAAACAGAAAAATTTCCAGTCAAGGAAGTCGCCACAAGCAAAAAATTAGCTCAACATCATGAGGAATGCAGAGCAAATCTCGCCCAAACCCATAATCGCTCCCTTAACACTGCTCTGCATGCGAATTTAGCCTCTTGGAGCTATAGTCACTCCCTTATCTGTTCTCTATGATTGGTGACCGATCCCTACTGCAGCAAACTGATATTACTTCCCCTACTTGTTAATTCATGCAAGTTATTTACTGTGTTACACTATAAATATCGAAGTAAATATGACTATAGCCTTCGCTAATTAAATTATATGTGGAAAAAAGAAATGAACAAGAAGAAATAACACACACACACAAGTGACACCATTGTTTTTGGACAAATGTCCCCGGAAAAAGCCAATGCGGGAAAACTAGTGCAACAACTGGGGGTTTGTATATTATGTAGTAGTTTATGAATACAATTCTTTGAATGCCCAAATTGGCAATCCTATAAAGAGATCTAATTGGACAAAAAGATAGTGAGATGATGTCACCCTATCACTGGAAAATACGACATTGATTTGCGTTGGAGATGAGACTCTATGTAGTACTGCGTCATGCCTACGTAGTTACTGCATCACTATTGTTGGGACTATGCTGCACCTCCTCTTGATCTTCTGTTAGTTGGAAACTTTGGCCCTCTGCCCTCCCAGTCTCACACTCCGGCTCTGGCACTAGATCCCGACTGTTCCCCAACAGAAATATGGACTCCCTCTGAAGCTCTATACTGCCAGCACGTAGCTCTGTGTTGTCTCTGCGTGGAACTGAGCTGCTTCTTCGGACTACTCACTGCCCTCTCTACCTTGCACTCTCCGGATCAGGAGAAATTCCTTCGGAAAATTATTCTTTCCCCTCACTACAAGAATCTCCTCGATGATCTCTTTGGTTGCTCTCTTGAGAAATCAATCTCTTGATTCCACTCGATGTGTTTTCCAATTTCCCATCAAGAATCTTCTTATAATCCTCTCATTGACAAATCAACGACCTAGATTAGATTCTAATTAATGGCTCATACCATTTTTACTTGATCCTCATCTTCTTCTAGAAGTTTCACATGAGTTTGATTAATACCCTTCAATTATTTTAATTTCCTAAGTTTAGACATAGGCATCCATTAAAAATAATTAATTATTTTAATAAAACTGTCTCCGGGTGGAATTTCCAAAAACGATTTATGGGTATTCTGGAATACATGTGTCTTAGCCTCCTTGCAAATTTTGAGGCTTAGAGCACATCCAATGCTACTAGAAATCAACACTCTCCATGTGAGTATGGCTTTAAAATTGCTCACTTGACTCAACAAGCATGCGACTAGGCAAAGGAACCTTCGAAGAACCTTTAGTTTCTCTCTATATAAACTGAATTTGGGAAAAATTCTTGACGTAAAGTTAATGTGGTCTATTTTACACAAAACCCATGTCTTATAATTTTGAGATCCATCCTCATGTGCCCAGAAAATCCAATGCAAAACTGTCACTTCAATCCAAACACCATACTAAACAACTGAGCCTACAACTGAAGTAAAACATTTGTTCTTCAGGCTTGAACCTCTGCAACCTGTTGGAACATCTTCCTCTACTTCTGTACACTCCTCCAAGCCTCTACAACAGGTATGCAACTAATGAAATATGCTAAGAACAAGTCTATGACATGCTATACCTATTATGCCAATCTAAGGTCCAAGACCAACACCTCCAACTCCTCAAGTAACAATCTCAACATCTATGACACCTCCAACATCTATAGCAGCATCTATGCCACTTGCAACAGTCACATCCTCAACACCTACAATAGAAACATCTCATCCAATTGCCTCTAACACTAATGGAAGCACCTCCAACAACAACAACCACAACTGAACACATGAAGCAACATATGTAATGTCTCCAAGACATGTAGAGACATATGTAGCACCAAGAGCAACACTCCATCCTCTTACCGCAACAACATCTCCAATCAACACATCATGAGAAAATCTCCAACCTCCTACAAAAACAACATCTCCAACTAATCACAACATGCCACCTCAAACTAATACACATGTGGAATCTATCTCCACTAGGCAGCCACAACTCCACCTCTACTAGGTTTAGTCATAAGCATGTTGAAATCAACTCCAACTCACACGACCATCAACCAATCATCCATCTCCAAACACTCATCACTCATTTGACATCAATTCCAACACTACAATGCCAACACAATCCCCCATTGGCACTGATTTCAGCCTCAATACAACATGTGAGGCTGACTCATCAATAAAAAAATCTCTCCCCCTTTTACATCAGTGGCAAAGGGCCATCAAATTTGAAGTACAATTCCAATAATGCACTGGAAGAGAAGAGTGCTCCCCCTGTCATGCACAACACCATATTGATGCAAGGATGATGTAGACAAAGAAGCTTAACTACCAACATGTATCTAACCAATGCCATCTATGAACTGAACATGCTCCCCCTAAGCATGTAATGGAGATGGAAACATACACTCTGTCTGATGCCACAACACATCTGCCTATCATAATGAGCTTCCTTTCCAAGTGCAAGAGACTATTCCTCATGAACATGACTCTAACCAACTTTGAGCATGATATATAATGAAGTACAATACATACAATGCTTCATGGATCAAGTACAAGGCTATGACAAGTACATATGATCGACATATGACCTTTACACCTATCACCAAACAAGACTCTATGGACCCAATATTACATCATGCACCCTATATGTGGGGCTCTATCCATTATATACATCATAATACATGGCTTGGACTCTATTGACTCATACATATAATGATAACAAAACATGCTAGACACCATGGGCCTCTCCATGAACAATGTGCCCAAAAAAATGACATAATGGCAATACATGGCTTTTACAATTGGACATGTTCTCTCATCAATACATGCCCAAAACATGAATCATGAGTACATGGCAATAACGAGCATCAATATGCTCCAATATGGCAGCAACAATACATGGCATAGTGGATCAAAACATATGGCCTCCATGAGCAATGATATAATCTGTTAACATATAATAACAACATAGAAGCACTATCCAAAACATGTGTTAATGCGTGGCCACTCAACACCTTGGCCATCACCATCCCATCAAAGAAAATCCTGCAACAAAATCATGACATCCACTAGCAACTGACACCATACTCCATATGTGCATCAAACAATAAAGTCAAATAATAGTAGCATAGGAATATGTCATAAGCAACAACAAATATATCCACATTGACCATCAATCATAATCATCATTATGAGAAACACATCAACAAGTAGCAACAATAAAATATCATGTGCAAACTCTCCATGAGTGTAAAAACCAAACAACAACATCCATCATGGCAAACATCATGATCGACAATAAATGCATAGCCTCATCATAGGTGAGAAAGATATCATCAATGAGGCATAATCATCAAATTAGTGACCAACAAAATATGTACACTGCACATGTGAGCAACCATATATATATATATATATATCATCATCATCATTCATCCATATGAGTGCACAATATCTCAACCATCAACATGCATCAAGTCATGAGAAGTAGTAACCATCTTCCTCATGTCATATCCATCCAAAAATACATGAGCAACAACATGATACATTTAGAATAGTAAACATGAGCAATGAAATGCATACTCTAGATGAACTATCTCCAACACAACATTTGATCTCCATGGTATAAAACATATGCATTACAACACATGAATATGATCTAGCAAATAATTATCATCAATATACCAACTATGTCATGCAAGCATACCATATTGAAACAAAATCAATGCCAATTTTGCCATGCAACCATACTATGTCATCCAACCTGCAATGTGAGAAAACAACAAAAAAATATTCCTGAAACACAATGCCAACACATTCCAAAACCATTTGAAAGCACAAATGCTCCCCCTGAATGTGTGATCCCTCATCACGCCTAGAAATGCATGGTTTCCATATCATCATTAGCAACAAAAATAACCAAACATATAGCTGCTCCAAAATAATCAATAGATATACATGGTTACTACAAGTAAAAGCATACTAGAATATAAATAGAGCAAAAGCAAAAATACTCTTCAAACCTCAAGGACTCCCCCTGAACACATAATATTTCCCATATGGTTGCACAAATAAAAATTTGCATGTAACTCATAATGCCTGCCTCATTTTTGGTAAGAGACCCTTTATGCTCTTTTCTCCAAACTTTCATTTGTTGAACTTTCTTCTTCTTATGCATTTGGCTTTACATATTCTCCTCCCTCTGGTTGGATCTCTTAACACACATTGGCAGTTTACAATCCTTGGCCTTATGGCCAGTATTGTCACAAACAAAACATCTAATGTGATCAAGGAATTGAGGAATAGATTTATATCTCCTGTTGAATCAATTTTTATTCCTTGCATGTGCCCTATAGTCAATAGCCATATGGCCAAAATCATTCTATGAGAAAAAAATAACCATAAAAAGACTATTATACCTTAATGGATATCTCCTTTGCATGCATGTTTGAGATTGCTTTTCCTTAGTTCACTTCATTTGACGAGAGAGATTATTCTCTCCATTTCTGCAACTTATTGCTATGTGTCAACAAATTCTACACTTAAACACTTCCCCAATTCTATTCTTCTTCTTTGATCTTCTTCTCTTGTTTTGTTGCTTCTTGCATGGCTCATGGATCTCATTTTTTTTTGTTGTAACTAGGTGCTCCAACAATTTTTGATTTGCTTGTAGAAGTTTGAGCACTAGTTTTGAGCCTGTCTACTTCTTCTCTTATACAAATTGCTTCATCGTTCAATTTATAGTATTTATCCTCCAACTCATTGAACTGCTCCCTCATTCCAATCTCAAATTTCCTCCATTCTTACAACTGAAATTTCTTCCTTAAACACACTCTCCTTTTCATCAAACATTTGCAACAACATATTTTGATCTATATTTTCAACCTTGAACCTTTGAATCTCAGCTTCTAGTGCCATGATCTTGGATTGCTCTTCATTCTTGCTGCTCAATCTCTCACTACTATCACTCACTCCTTCTTCTTCATCTTGTGAGGAGGACTGATTAGTTGTTTCCATGAGAGTACAATTCTTTCCTCCAAGATAAAAATTCTCCATCCTGTCCAACATTTCTTTGACTATCTCACAATGCTTCACATGCATGCTATCATATTTTGAAATACTCTTCAAAATAGTATTTTTAGCTAAATCATTAGATTTATCTTTAACTCCATATTCTACTGATAGAAAAATATCTTCATCAACGGGAGAGCCTTGCTCTGATACCAATTGTTAGAAACTAAATCACCACTGGGGGTGAATCAATAGTGTGTCACTTATACAATTTTTCTCTAATTATTTAATATTTAACCATGCATATACTGAAACACACAACCATAGATTAGAGAATCAATAATAAACATGAAAGCACAAAATCAATCAACACATGGACACAAGTGTTTCTGGTGGAAAACCCATCCCAGGAAAAAAACTACCTTGTTGCTGCTGCATTGTTCAATTATTCTATTAAATATAAAGAAAATTATACATGGATCAACTCACTCCTACGAGCCTTGAAGAATTTAATTCTTTCAACAATATCTGGAACTATCAGACTGTAAACTATTTCTCACACAGATCTACGAACTACCATCCGCTGAAAGAAACCATGATCAACGATCCTCACATGGTTACTCCTGAACTAAATATTTGACTCTACAAACTCCAATTTGTTGGTCACCACCATAACCAATGAGCCTCCCACAGTTTCCACTGAACTATCCAACCACCATTGGATGAAGAAATCTCTTCTATCTACTGAATCCGTCAATCAATGTATAGTCAAATCTTCCATGTCTTCACTTCCTCCATGCAAGCCTCATTTCATATATTTTCAGACTAGACTTTGAAAACTTTCTCAACCTGAGCACTACAACAACATAACATCAAATCTCATAATAAAAATTTGTAGCAATAGCTGCAACTAAACCTCCACACAAAAAACTCCACACCAGCTGGAAAACAATCTCCTCAACTCACTAATTCAATCCAACATCAACACCACACACATCGCATAAACATAAGGTTGAATCATACTTCAACTCACTACTGCTACAACTACAATCTGCTTTAAAAATTCTGTATTAGACAACACATGTAGCTTGCATACTCTTCTCCACATACACACACTCATTGACAAACTAGTGTAATCAACTCAAAAATCAATCATATCATAATGAGATATCTCAAATATGTAGATGAACTCAAGTGCTCAAATCAATAATTACTCAGAACTATTGAGCTCAACAGTCTTGTTCATATGCTTGATTTGGATCAGATTCAGCTCATTGACTCAATCAACCACTAATGCCACTAGCCTTTTTTATATTTTCAACTTTGATAAAGTTTTGGAGGCCCCACGAACTTTTCTGACCATAAACTGAAAAATTCTGGTCAAGGAAGTCGCCACAAGACAAAAATTAGCTCAACAACGCGAGGAATGCAAGCAAATATCATCCAAACCCATAGTCACTCCATTAACACTGCTCTTCTTGTGAATTTAGCCTCCTGGAACTATAGTCACTCCCTTATGCTCCTCTCCATGTGACCATGGATATAAAATGGCTCTCTTGACTCAATAAGCATGCGACTAGGAAGAGGAACCTTCAAAGAACCTTTCGTTTCTCTCAATCTAGACCGAAATTTGAAACACTACTCATGAGAATTATAATTTGGTCCATTCTGAAAAAAAACCCATGTCTCATAATTTTGCGATCCATCCTCATGTGCCCAAAAAATCCAATGAAAATTTGTCACTTCTATCCAAACACCATACTAAACAACTGGGCCTAACATTGAAGTCAAACATATGTTCTTCAGTTCTGAACCTCTGCCACCTGCTGGAACATCTTCCTCTATTCCTGTACACTCCTCCAAGCCTCTATAATAGGTCTACAACTGATGAAATATGATAAGAAGAAGTCTATGACATGCTAGACCTATTCTGCCAACCTTAGGTACAAGACCAACACTTCCAACTCCTCAAGCAACAACCTCAACATCTCTGACACCTCCAACATCTGTAGCATCATATCTAACAATTGTAATAGTGGCATCCTCAACACCTACAATAGCAGCTTCACATCAACACTAATGGAAGCCCCTCCAACAACAATAGCCACAACTGAACACATGAAGCAACATATGCAATGTCTCCAAGACATGTAGGGACATATGTAACACCAAGAGCATCACTCCATCCTCCTGCAACAAGAACATATCCAATCAAGACAACATGATCAAATCTCCAACCTCCCGCAATAACATCTCCAACCAATCACAACATGATAACCTCAAACCAATACACATGTGGAATCCATCTCCACTTAGCAGCCACAACTCCACATCTTCTATGTCTAGTCGTAAGTATGTTGACATCAATGCCAAATAACAAGACCATCAACCAATCATCCATCTCCCAACACTCATCAATCATTTTTCATCAATGCCAATACCAACACCAACACCTCAAAGTTATCAGAACCAGACTCGAAAGTGACCAAGGCTCAGAATGGGACTAGACTGCACTCACTCTGTGCTGTGAAGAATATCTTAAATAACCATGTGAGCACATGAGTGGGCCTGAATTTGTTGAGGGTTGTTTCATATGAGAGTTGGCAGAACCAAATGGTTTGGGTGGTTCAACATCTGGTTTGAGATCATCCACTTGTGAACTTCTCTTGACTAGGTGACTTCAGAATGATCTGAGTGGTTCTAGTAAATTTATGCCTCATTTGCAAAAGAGATTCATTATGTATGTATCACTAGGGTATTCAATTGGAGTTTGGAAATTTTTGGAATCAATTGCTGCAAATTTGCTGGAATTTTCTTTTCAAGTTGTAGGCTTAGGTTTTGTTTTTTCAAGATTTAAGGTCCACAACCAATGAATGAATATATATTTTTTTTTGTTTAGTAATCTTTACCAAATTGGTTAGTACACATTGATATTTTCATTTATTTAACTGTTTCTAAATGTCTATTTACCATGAGCTAATCATAAATCGTTAGTTCAATTTCATCCAAAGCCAACAAATACGTATTATTGCTTTAGTACACATGATTGACACAACGATGGTTGTGCCTACCCATTTTCTATATGCTTCAATTTTCTGCTTACTGGAAAAAACGAAATTCTATGTAATTCTTTGCACTCCGTGTGTTGATCAGATTTTTTGTGTTCTTAGTGATGATGGATCTCTCCTTGTGCATTTTAACTTTTCATTATTTTTAATCTTTCACCTCCTTGTTAGAGGTTCTGCTTGAAGTTATCTTTTATATTTAGTTTCATGTTCTAAATAATTAGGAAATATGTTTTGGTTGGCTTCATGGTCCTGTCGCTATAAGATGATGTACAACGCCATCATTTTTTTTTTTTTGTAGTTAAATCTATTTTTGGTGGATCCCTGTTTGGTTCCTCTAGTAGGTATTTTTCCATTTAAGTATATACTTACTTTTGTTTATTAATTAAACATTAGGTGCAAAACACATTATAAAAACCCTCAGCAGAAAAAACTTGGGAAACACTTAGGTAATATTTGTTTTTCTTGCACCAAAAACTTGGGGAAACACTCAATTTGAAGTCCTTACTGACAATCATTATTATGACGATGTTTTCATTGATTGGAGATTTTGTTTAATATTAGTGTTCGAGGACATGGAATAATGGGATTTATTAGACTACCTATGTGTTTTCCAAGGTTTTTTCTACCCAAGGTTCTTATGATATGTTTTGTACATAATATTTAATTAAAAAAAAGGAGGATATACTTCAAATGGAAAAATACCAACTAGATTTTCCCCAATCATTATTACATAGAAAACTCCTTGGAGATTCAATAATTCAAGACAAGAAATGCCTCTAACATTGAGATGATTTTCCTTAGGTTGATTAATTTTTCATTGTCTACTTCGATTAATGCTTTATTTCTCTTGAAACCTCTTTTTTTGGCTTCCTTGCCTTGCCTTGCCTTGAGACCACCATGAAATCCTTCTTGTGAACCCAAAGATAATTCTTTGAGAAAATTTAGCTTCATTGGTCTTCTTCCTTGCACCAGAGATAGGCCTTGTAAAGAATCCTAGCATAATGAACTAGCATGTCCTTCATATCTTTTCCATGCCATTCTTCTACAAGGGTATTCAACTGTGGATCATCCAGATCCATATCTTCTAGCAGGGCTTGCACTTCAACTTGTGTTCTAGCTTTCTTCCAATATGGAGTGGACCATTTCCTATAGTAATGGATCTTGTTGGTACTCTTCTAGAAAATTTCACATAGGATTTCAAGGATTTAGTAAGGGCTTATGAGTTTTTCCTTATGTTGGTTACAGACTTGATTGAATATTATCTTTCTCTCGAGATTCCTTTGGAGAGGAGAGATATTCGAACCTATTTCCAGATCCAGGGATCCGATTAGGATTTGAGGCACCTTAAGGACTCAAATTTTTTCTTCTTTGGGGGACGTTTCTTAAATCATCTTGTTTAAGAGGGGTGTTCTTTGGGTGATTCCTTTCAATTCATTGGACAATCCCTTATAAGATGCCCATATTAATGACAACATTTGCATCTAAAGGGGACATGTTCATAATCTAGAGGTTGCTTCTAAAGATTATCCCGATAATAAAAATATATTGAAGTTGGAAGAGGCTAAGAGATATTCATTTAAACAGAAAGCCAAGCATATGATGTGCACCTCCCTCTCTTAGTTATCTCTGAGACTTTGACAAAGCTACCAATGGAATTTCCTATGAAGGATTTCCTCCTCCCAATATTCCTTTGGAAGAGAATAGGTTCAAACCCACATTTGGGGAACAAGGAAGTCTTCCTTCTCCAGATTATACCGCCCCTTCCAAAATCACATGAGGAGCCCCGAAATATTAAAAAGATACAGTCCTCCTTCAAAAACTCTCGATTTGTCTTCTACGTTAGATAAAATGACTGTTAAGAATCCTTTTTCCCCTAGATCCAATTATATTTGACCTTGGAGGTTCCATTTATGTTGGATCCACCAATTAGAGGCGTTTACAGAGGGCCATAATCCGATGAACTTACATATCAAAGCATGATCCCGCATATATTGAATATATTTTTCAATCTTGTTGGATTTAACCTCATATTTTGGATCTTACATTTCTTTTGGTGATCAATGTTGTGGATAGAAGATGAGAAGATGTTGTGGATTTCTACTCCATATAAGCACTTTCATATAAAGTTATGAGATGAGAATTAAAAGTAACAATCCACTTTGCCTAATTTATATTAATAGTATTAAGGCAATATACAAATGCAAATTATTGCTACTCAATTGAATCCTAAAACATAAAAAATATATTGGAAAACCATTGGACACTGCAAATGTACACTTGCATTTAATAATAAGGTTTGTAATTCTATTGAGAGTAGAGATTATAATGGAAGTGCAAAGAGGAAAAAGAACACAATGTCAAACAAGATATGTTGAATATTGTATTTTTTATTATCTATGTATTCAATTTAAGTATTTCATATAATACATATAATTTGGTGATATTTGTTATTAATCTGTATACCTAAAGACAATCACAGATTGTGGATTTACGTAAGTAGACATAAGACTATCATTTCAACGCTTTTAATTACCTTATATCAATGATATTGCATTTCTTTACCTTGGTCTTTCTATTATATTGAATTTTATTATGAAGAATTGTTTTTGTAAGTATATTTGTTAGCATATTTCCTCATGCACAATGGTATTTTGCAACGTTTCTTGCTACTCTCTGACAAACTAATGTTGGATATCTGTATGCTTGGCCCTTCATTGGAACTTGAGGTTCTTTGTGAGAGTAATACAACTTTGGTTATTATAAAATCATTATTATATTTTAGAATAATTGCAACCAAAATTACACCTAAATTTCCATCAAAATGGTTTATTTTCAAATTCCTCTCCTTTTGTATTTAACCACTCCTTTCTTGCAATCTGGGTGGTAACTTGGGTTATTAAATGACATCCAAAAATGTCAACCACATCAATGACTCTAGTAGCATTCATGCGGTTTCTATTGTGACTAGAGAATTGTTTGTGATTGCAACCTCAAAAATGTCAAAATTGCCACCCAAATTGCATGGATATGGCATTCAAAGGTGCACCTCAAGTTGTTCCCTAATGAACATGTTGAATTCTGTGGCATATTTCATCTCAATCTACGTGTAGAAATATGTTCTATTGTTTTTTATTTGGCTTTTATTTGGGTCACTTATGATCACATTTACATCCAAAAATTAAATTGAACCAAAAGGCTCAAGTCAGAAATATGGAATCTTTATCTCCCATGTTATTAGATTTAATTTGCAAGTTTTCATTTACAAAGGATTCTCCTTGTGGGATGAATTATTCAATATTTTTTTATTGATTAGATTTAATTGAGTGTTAGATTAAGTTTTTCCCTCTTTGACAACACTTCCATGATAAATGACTCCTCTTCTATATGCACCAAGGAAGATGATGAATGAATCTAAATGACAACCAACATTTTTTAAACTACATTAAACTTTATAGGATTATACATACTTGAAGAAATCCAACATTCAAGACTGAATGGTCAACACTAAAGACCATTTTAAGGAAAGGTGCACACAATTAGACATAAATTGTAAATACTTAGTTGTTGCAATTAAAATTCAAAACAAAATAAATATTAAAAGAAACTAGCTTATTAAAAGCATAGATATAACACTGCGGGATATGAACCTTGGTGGAGAGGGTAACAACTTCTCAAGCTACACAATTGATTACAATATCTCGAAGGATATATTAAAATAAAATATTTTTAATAAATAACAAAGTTGAAAATAAAATAATGGGTATATTTTACGACAATTTCAATTTTCAATAGAAATATTGATATTAACAAGAATACATATGCATGAGAAATCAACATTAAAGTAAACCCAAAATATCTCAATTCTAAAGAATAGAATGTTGCAAAGAACATATTTTGCAAAAAACTAACAAACTCCAAAACAAAAGCATATCACTAAAACCACTTGTGTTCTCCAAACTATGGTATAGTAATAAGTGACATCACTTAACACTAGAATGACCCTAGGTTTGACTTTGAAGAGCCTCTACAAGTGATTGAAAAAGGTTGATGTCAAAGAAAATAATTAACAACAAATGAAAATTTGCATCCAATTATCCAGATACCACACAAAAAAGATTTTCATAGTTGCTTGATCTAAGAAAAAAATATTTTTCACTAACAAGAAAAAGTAATTGAGAACTTTAATACTTAACCTTACCATAGGAAAAGTTCAAAATTTAAAGAAAAAAAATCACCAGTGGCTTTCAAAAAAGTAATGAAAAAGAATACTTAAGTAATAATAACAATATGTCAAGTTTTTACAACTTGTATAAAATCCCCACAAATTCCTGGAAAAATGTCAATAAACATTGGAAACCTCCATTTGTTTCACAAGATATTAAAATTGTGCATAGTCTACACCCTTCGACATCCATAGAGTTGAAATTTGATGAATCTTCAACATCAAAACATCAAATATATCAAAAAATACAATGTTGCTTCACAATCAAATGCCAATTTACTTCAATCAAGTTGAAAGCTATAACCTATTGTTGATCTTAAGCTTCTCTAGTTGAAACCATAATAGAATTTGGAAACCAAAAAATTAAATAAACATCAAGAAAAACCTTGACATATAAAAACATTAAAAAAATATGATAGTTTCATAACAAAGAAGGGAAATTTAGGAGTTTTAGAAGAAATTTCATTCAGCTTATGTTGAGCATAGATAACCAAACGTGTAGGGTTTTACACAGGTTCAGTACGGGTGGGCATTGGTTTCATGGGATCATCACTACCAAACAAGTATCATAGAGAGATTTTACCACCATTGTTGTTAACAACACAACCCATATTTAAAATTTAGTTTGCAAGGATCACTACCAGAAACTACAAGGAAACAAGTGCTTCCCAATGTTAACAAAGATCTAAAAAATGAGCGGCAAAAGCCAATGCATTTAGACAGATTTAAGAATAAAAAAAGGACACAGATCATAAATATCTGTAGTCTTCAACATACAAAAAATAGAGGAAAAAGAGGTGCTCAATGAGAGGCGTCCAATTAGGTTGTTGAAGGAGAAATACATGTTTTAACAAGTGTTAACTAGATATCCTAAGTAAGTGCCTCAACAATAGCATTGCCTAGCATCAACGTTGTCTAGACAAGTCATAGAAGGAGCAAAAATGACATAACTTAATTTATTACATTGATAGAGAAGTGAGAGGAATGAAAAAGGGATATGCATCATTTTTCAAACCCTATACTAGGGCCAAGAACTAACAACCCATATCACACCATGCCATGCATAGATCAGTAAGTAAGAAAAACAAAATACATAACACAACACAAAGGATTACCTAGGTCTCAAAGAGTAAAGTTCCTTGTAGCAAATTAAACCCAGCCACCCTCCTTGAGACACCATTCTATCCTTTTTCCTTTGTTCTTTCATCCTTGATGTTGTACTTAATGCTATTATTATTCTTGTCTTTTGATAATGAACCGACGGGGGAAGTCTATATTACTCTCCTACAATTGCCTCTTCCTTTCCTCTCTTCTTTATTAGTTAATTTTCCTTGGAGATTTACATCCTTATAAAATAGATGGGTATGGACATGGAGGACTACAATTCAAGGTTGGGTCTAGGAATGAGTATTAGCCTTTAAATTAGTCTAATAAGAGAGGACCTTGATTCTCACAAGGATCATGGAAATGGTCCTCCTGTGCAACTAGATCTACTTCGTTTAGCTCCAATACCATTGGAAATATTGTTGTCATTTATGTCAAAGATAGGGGAGACTATAGATGTCCAAGATAAAGATTGAAAAGTGAATATTGTTGGAAATATTGTTTGGATATCAAGTTTATTTTATGCCCACTTTGAGTAGCTTATCTTTGAAGAAATTTTTACTTTAAATAGCTAGCTTAAATGGGAGCATAGGATATATGGTTGAAAAAATTATTAGTGAAACCTTTCCAATGATATATGGAACTTCCTCTAACTCCATAGGAATGAGAAGATATGAAATATTTTGTCAGGTTAACCCATATAGTTTTACAAGTTGGCCCCATAAGTGAACGTAGAAACACTATAAATAAATGATATATGAGTGAATTTGAATGTCATCCAAGAAATAATAGATCTAAGGTGTGCAAGAGAAGTTGGGGAATACTCTTTGGGTTTTAAAGGTGGAGCAAAATGTTATTTATGGAGTGAACGGGCCATCTTGGCATTTTTTCTATTACTTTTATTCTTAGATGTTTTAGATCATGAAAGTTTGAGGAGATATAGGTGAGATATTCATGTACATAGATAAAATATTTAGAGATTATTTTGCTATAATTTTGGAGATATTCTCTAAGTTAGGGCCCCAAAATGCTCTTGAAATCTGCTTCAAACAAGTAAGTTTGGAATTTTCGCTATAACTTCTCTTCTATGATGTTTTAGACCATGAAATTTTTAATATATAGAGGCAAGATAATTGGTTACACGTGGTAACAATTTCAGACGTCAGTTCACTATAATTTCATATTTATGGCCTATGTAAGTTGGGCTTCTAAATGCTCCTGAAATATGCTTCAACCAATTCAATTTGGCATTTTCATTATAATTTAATTTTTGAGATGTTTCAAATAGTGAACTTCTGAGGAGATATAGGCGAGGTATCTAGGTACATATGGTAAAATTTTTAGACTTTCCCATAAATTCATATATATGCCTTGTGGAATTTAGGGTTTATAAAAAGTCTTGAATAGCTTCAAACATGTCAGTTTAGCATTTGTGCTATAACTTATCTTTTGGGATGTTTTACACCATAGAATCTTAAGGAGAAAAAACCAGATCTCTACAAAATCGTTGTAAAAATTGCATACTTTAGTTCACTATAGTTTCAGAGATATGTCTTGTGGAACTTATGGTTTCTGAATGATCCTTAAATCAATTTCAAATAGGTTAGCTTGGAATTTTTCATTAGGGGAATTTTGAGGTTTAAAATGGACCTCCTAAGGAAATTATAAAAAATAGTGGAAATAATAAAATAAGATTAGATTACATCATCAAATTTTAGAGGGAAAAAGAAAAAACTATTTTTTCAACTCGTATTTTCAACTTCTCTACCTATGGGTTTACTCAAATTTCGAGTGGGAACACTTTTTGGATGCAAAAACTGGTTCCTCATCCAAGGAGCACCCATGTTGCATACGATGGACCCTGCTACATGAAAAATGAAAAATACGTGAAAAAAGTGATTGCAATCATGTTTTTTTCATGTATTTTTCATCAAATTTCGTGTAACAAGGTCCATCGAAAGTATACAACATGGGTACTACTTGGATGAGGAATTAAATTTGGCATCCAATGAGTACTTCCACTCAAAATTTGAGTAAAACCTTAGGGAGATAAGTTGAAAATACAAGTTGAAAAAGTAGTTTTATTATTTTATTATTTTTAATCTTTTTACTTTTTAACCCAAAAAATGGTGAATCACCCCCCATGGTTGGCATCAACATCTTGAGTCCTATTGGTTATTATAAATTTTATTTTGCCTGTACATTTTTCTTAGGAGGCCCATTTTAGACCTCAAAAGTTCTCTAATGGATGTAACTTCTTTTTTGGGATTTTCATATTGTGAAATTTTTAGAGATCCAAGGAAACGTACATAAGTGCCTCAAGTAAAATTTTTAGTTTATATTTGAAAAATTAGATACGTGGCATGCTATATAAGTTCATTCTTGGGAAGATTTCAAAAACAACAAGTTCTGGGAGAAGCAAACATGGTGAAAGTCGAGATAATAAGCAGACTCGGTGAAGGTAAAAAACAATGAGTAAAATTGGTGAAGGCAGAAGCAACAAGTTGACTTGGTGAAGGCAAAAGAAATAAGCATAATTGGTGAAGGAAGAAGTAGCAAACATACTTAATGAAGTAGGTTGGTGAGTTTGATTATTTTCAATAGTGGTGATTGGTGTCTCCAGTAGGTTGTTGCCTAAATTAAAAGAATTATAAAAAGAAGTTTTGTGGTTTTCTCCCAAAAGAGTTTCCACATAAGTATGGTGTTCCATGTTCCGTAGCTAATATATCTCATATGTGATTGTTTTCTTATGGTTTATGAATGTTTGAATAAGACAAAATTGTATTATATTGATTCACCTCAACCCTCTCGATATAAGTGTGTTCTTAACAATTGAAATTAGAGCAGGTTTATTTAAAAAAATTCTAACCGCTAGAAGGTAGATTTTAGGAGCACACATGGCTACTCAGGAAGGTTTCTCTAGAAATAGAAACCCATTGTTTGATAGAACAAAGTATTCATTCTAGTTTATATATATGTAAAATTATCTAATGGATCTTGAGTTTGATATTTGGAAATTAGTCATGACTAATTATATAGCCCTAGAAACTCTTCCAACATATATGGCGGGGAAAAAGGCTAGTGAATATAATGAGAAACTAATGAATTCTATCTTGTATGGTCTATCATAATCATAATTTGTTAAGGTGATGCATTATGAATCGAAAAAGAAATTAGAGAAAAAATTCAAAGCATATATGAAGGCAATGACAAGGTGAAGGAGGAAAAAGTCCAAACTCATAAAAGACAGTTTGAGAATTTGAAAATGGAAAGATAAAGAAAATGTTGTAGCCCATTTTCTCCATGTAGATGAAATTGTTAATGTCATTAGAGGAATTGGTGAGAAGATTGAAGAATCAATGATTATACAAAAGCTTCTAAGGTCACCCCCTTTAATATTTTATGCCAAGGTATTTGCCATTGAAGAAATGAAGGATCTGGAGAAACTAATGATGGATGAACTCCATGGGATTTTCCTGGCCTATGAAATGAGGATAGAAAATGAAAAACCAAAATATATAAAAGAAACTTTCAAAGAATAAATGAAGTCAAAAGCACACAAATCTTGTGATTTTTCCAACCATGAATCATATACAAAAAAGCACAATTTATGAGAAAAATAAAAACAAGATTTGACAAATACAAAGGTAAGCTACCCTTAAAATGTTTTAATTGTGGTAGAATAGTACATTTTGCTGCTAAATGACCATATGCAAAAAGGGAAGACAATGATGATGAATATGAACATAACAATAAAAACAAAACTTATAGATAGAAAGCAGAAAATATACCAAGAAGAAGAGTTTTTACTCTAGAGAGGAAATTAGATTGTCTAAAGAGAGTGATGGATTTGTTTCTAATAGACAAAGAATAATTCCTCTTCATAATCATGGATACCAACTCTATCGATAAATAAAATGAAGAAAGCAACAAGAATGATCATACTTATAAGAAGAAGACATTGATGGGGAAGTGAATCTTGAAGTAAAATACTTAGTGCCTTAGAAGAAAAAGATACATTCAGGGGGAAGAATAAAAGGAAGGAGGAGAAATTGTAGAAACATGAAAATATGTATCATGATCTTTGATGAAATGAAAAAAATAATTGTCATCTTGAAGACTCAACTAGAAGAGGAAAAACGGATAGAAGAAGTGATGAGAAGCCAATTGAAAGAAAAGGAAGAAAACCGTGAGAAGATAGAATATGAACTCATTTCCATAAGAAAAGGACTAGAGAAAATGAATGATTAGTTGAATAAAAACAAAAATAGAGAAGGAAACGAGGACTAGAAAAATCCTAATTATTCTCACATGAATAACAAGAATGAGTTCAACAGAGTTGTTTCACCAAGAAGGGCTTTCACAACCTAGTTACCAAAATGTCTTCCTAGGCTATTTTTTTTCTTGTAATAGTTTTGTTCATAAGACAATAGATTGTAGTGCTTATGCAAGAAGCGTTCATGTGAGAGATATAAATAGAGGATCTTATAAGAGATCAAATAATGATTATGTGAGCAACAAAACCAAAAGTTCTCATGGATTTGTTGATAGAAACTACAATTCATTTTCTCCCCTACTAGATTACAACACTGAATGCTATAAGTGCAATAACTATGGGCACATAACACGAATATAAAGAAAGTAATAAAGTATTACGAAAAAAACAAGGAAGAATGTGTTCTTACTAGGCATAGAGAAGAATACACAAAGGTGTGGAAAAGGAAGTAAGAAGAAAGAAAGAAGGAAGAATGTGGACTTGCACTATATCCTCCAAAAAAAGGAAGCCAATGCTACATTGATAGTGGATGTTCAAAACACATGATAAGGGATGGAAAATAATTTCTCACCCCAAAGGATGAACAAGGAGCTAGTGTTACAATTGGGGATAATGCTTGTGAAAGGATAGTTGGAAAATGTACGATTAGTCTTAATGATGGAAAGACTAAAATATAGAATGTATTGTATGGTGAAAGGTTAAAACACAATCTTCTATGTGTTAGTCAAATGTGCAGTCAAAGTTACAACTTCACATTTCATTCTAAAGGATGAAAGAGAAGGAAAGCAGGTTGATGGAGATTAGTGGCAAATGCAAACAGAACCCTAGGCAATGTATATGTCCTATATGAAGTGAAATGAGAAAAATGGTGTACGGGACATGTAGACGAAGGCTAGTTATGGTATAGAAGGATGGGTCATACAAATTTGACCATCTAGTGAAACTTAACAAGACACAAGAAATAAGAGATATGCAAAGGATCTGAAAACCTACGCACACTATTTGCAAGCCATATCATGATGGGAAGCAATGAAAGTTAGTTTCAAAATAAAGGAGTACTTAACATCAAAGCCATTGGAACTTGTACACATAGACTTATGCAAAAACACAAACTTTAAAAGGTGAGAGTTATTTTATGCTGCTTATTGATGATTGCACAAGAATGACTTGAGTTACATTTCTTAGAAAAATCTGAAGCATTTGAGAAGTTTAAATCTTTCAAAGCCTTGGTTGAAAAGGAGATTGATTTAAAAATAATTTTCTTAAGATTAGATAGAGGAGGTGAGTTTACCACTGATGAATTTAATTAATTTTGTGAGAATCATGGAATCAAGAGCCATTTTTTGGTAGCAAGGACTCCACAATCGAGTTCTAGAAAGAAAGAACAAAATTGTATGGGAAATGACTAGAACAATGCTAAATGAAGCCAAGCTACTAAACACCTTTTCGGGAGAAGTAGTTAGCATAAGAAACTACATTTTGAATGGAGCACAAATTAGAGTGAACAAAAAAAGTACACCTTATGAATTAATGGAAAGGTATACCAACTACAGTCAAATACTTCAAAGTATTCCTGGGAAAATGCTATATAAAGAAAAATGAATATAGCCTCGAGGGTTAGCTCAATTGGTCGAGTCCTTGTCGTTAAAGCACCTTTGCTATTGGGAGGTCATAGGTTCAATTCTCTCAACACTCTAGGGCGTTAGGTTTCCTGATTGCGCTGACAAGAAGTGACCCCTTTAGGTGGATCTACATGGTACAATATTCTATGGATGTAGCGATCACCAATATTTGGTGTTCATGAACCACAAAAGGAAAAAAATGAAGATAATTTAGGCAAGTTTTATTCAAGATATATTCATTGGCTATGCATCTGGAAGCAAGGCCTACAACTGTTACAACAAAATATTGCACGAGGTGGTAGAAAGTACTACTGTAAGAGTAGATGAACCAATGTTTCAAAAATAAAAATCACAAAAAAATGAAAATCCAAAGGAGACAATCAACAAACAAAAGAGAAAAAGAATGAGAAGAGTAAGAATAAAAGGAAGATATAGAAGAAATAGAACACCAATATCAAAAGACAACATCTAGACTTGTCCAAAAGTATCATAAAAAAATTGTATTTTTGGTGATATAAATACGGGAGTTCAGACTAGAAGAAGATTACTAATTAAATCAAAACAAATAAACTTTTCTTTGATATCCCAAATAAAACCCAAGAACTTTACACAACTAGTGAACCATCATTCTACTTATGTACTTATAATTCAATTTAATATTACATTGCATATATTTTGTTGATGTGAACACAAATAACCGATGGGAAACTACCAACTTTCTTGGAAGCTATCTACCTAAGTCATGGATGCCATGGGATGACAAAGTAATATGAGAGAGGTTATATTTCTAATACCTTTAGTTCTACATACTTTTTTTTATCAAATTATTTATAGTAGAATATTTTTGCTGATCTTGGTGGAGGCGTAAGTAAAGCAGAATTCTAGCTTTCTCAAATTTGGTTAAAGTGATTGTTAAATACCATTTTAGCTTTTGATTGGTTTGATTTACATTACCTAAATCACCTCTCAAATTTGGTTAAAGTGTTTGTTAAATACCATTTTAGATTTTGATTTATTTGATTCGCATCACCTGAATCACCTCTCAAATTTGGTTAAAGTGCTTGTTAAATATTATTTTAGTTTTAGTTTGTTTGATTCACATCACCTGAATCACCTCTTAATCTCTTATGGTATCTTGTGAGTGCAAATGAGGGAATGATTTTCTTGATTCACATGACTTGAATCACCTCCTAATCTCTTGTGAGGGCTTGTGAGTTGCAAATGAGGGAACATTGGCTCTTTTGGCACGATCAAAGCCATGTCTATGGCCTAAGCCTTCTATGGAGGGGTTTATACCTTTGTCAATGTGCTAGGATTTGAGCAAATTTCGTTATTTTTTAGAGTTTCCCTATGATTCCAAACTCTAGATTTGTTATTTTTCTATTTTTTCCTCACGAGAAGCCTTAGAATTTGGATACCATGCCTAAGGAAAAACATTGAACCTAAGAGTTGTACTTTCATAACCCATTCTTGCATCAAATGGTAATAACATTGCATAATTTTCTCATCTTGTAGAATTGAAATCAAATAAGATCTACATGGATTAGGTAAAAATTCCCTTTTGGACATGCCTTATGTCAACTTTTAAAAATATAATAAAAGTATTTCCATTTATTTATTGAACTTGCAATATCTACACAAAGATGGGGAGATTATGCAATGTCGTCGATATAGGGGTTGTTTTGATAGATATAGTCATTAGGTGAAAACCCTAAAATCGAGGTTTGATGAAGAGAGATTTACCCAAAACCATAGTCCATATTTCGAGACATTTTTGTTATCTTCAAATTTGTTAAAAGAAACAATAAAGAAAAACTTAGAAACAAATCCACTATAAGTTTTGTGATCCAAGGGGATTAAATACATTTAGTGAGAGTAAATATTTATGGTCATAGCTCATTGAATATGCAAATCAAGGCATGCTTGTTATAGGCCATTTTGTCACATCTAGTCAATAAGCCTTCAAACCAGATCAATTCGCATCCTTGAACACCTTGTCATCATCCCTACACAAAGCCCTAAGAATGACTCTCCCAAATCCATGAATTTCTGACATTAACTACCTCATTTCCACGCTTTTTAGGCCCAACGCACCTTTAGGGACCAACGTTCATCAATAGGCTGACCTACTCTTGACTAGCACTGGTCAACATCGGGTTGACCCTTGCTGGAGTGCACTGACTCTAGAAATTTGAGAAAAATAAAAAGAATCCTGAAGCTTCCTCTTCTAAAAGCTTCCAGAGGTTGTTCTAACATTTACCTTGGATACGAACTTCTAATCCTATCTAATCCTACCTTGGAGATTTCACCTCTTATCCCTTGAGCTCATCCGCCCATCTCAAGCGGATATCAATCCTAGATTACTAAATGGATAAGAATTCCTAAACTACCACCCTCTCCTGTATATTTATTGTCATCCAAAAGCTAAGGGTTGGATTGTGGATATTGATTCTACCTTCATGTCGCTGCCTTGAATCTAATAGATTCACCATCTTCATGCATTAGTGTGACATTGAGGTGTTCTTTGTGACAAGGAAGGACAAGTCAACTTGGGGAGATCTCTACAAGATCGACACTATTCTTGAGAGTCATTATTCAATGAATCAGGGTGACATAGAAGTGTACTTTGTGGCAAGGAAGGACATGTCAACTTGGAGAGCCCTTCTACAAGAACAACTTGTATATTTGGTTGTAACTCTTTCCATTTCTATTATTACAAAGAGTTAATTGTTTTCCTATATGTGATGTTATGTTATTCATGTATTTTAATGCCATGTTTATCCATTGAATAGAGTAATTGGATTAAGCTACATAAATGTTGTAGATATTTGGCTTGTGTTGCTTGATTGTGCAGGTTTTAATTATAGCGATTAGAGCTAGGATTTGAGTGTAGAAGCCAAGAGTAGAGTGAAGCTTGCAATAGATTCCAATTAAGCCTCATCCCATTTTTCAATTAATTTAAGGGAAACATTATATTCTTTCCATTCTGTTTTTCTAGACCAGGCCACTAGGTCTAGGGAAGAGATTTTTGTCTACATTCGTAGATTCCATATAACAAATTGGAGACTCCACTAGCGAACAATTTATTCCCTTGGTGGTTTCCTTGTCCTTAGTAATTGTTTTGCCTCTTGTTCAGGCCCACACTTAGTCTTGAATAAACCTAGGAAGACCTTTCATTGAGCTTTAGTTACATTTTTGTGTTGGAACTTGGTATGCCTTGGTCAAGGCTCCCTCTAGTCCAGAGATAGAGCATCACAACGCTCCCCAACCCTCTTTGTGCTTGCATTGCAGAGTAGTTATAACACCCTCATCCCACATCTACTTAAGTAACTGACCAACTGGGTTAAATATGTGATGAGAGGCCACTATAATGGGATTCAACCTCCTAGGTGACCTTAAAGAAGTGGAATCAATGGAAACACACCACACAAAGCTTCCACATCAACAACGTAACTCTTAGGATCCATCCCAACCACTCAGGTAACCAACCCCTGAGAAAAAATGAAGTTTTAGTCCAGTAAAACCCTAGACGCTCCCTTGATATGGGCATGCATGCAACCAGGAGGCTCGAGACACTCCCACAAAATTGGTACGCATGCATTTGGGGACTTTTCTCCTTAGACCTATGCCTATGACTTCAAGATTTGTGCCACTTTTTTCAGGCCCAAAGCCTAAGTCACTGCCTAGAACTCAATGACACTTTCATAACTGGAAGATAACAACATAATAATGATACAAATGCAATTACTTGAACAAGGACATGGCTGGACCCCTACTAGCCATGAAAGGCATTGAATTAAAGATGTCACAAATATGAAATCTATAGGTTTAAAAAACATATATGAGCATAGGGGTTTCATACTTATATGAGAATCTCTAAGAAGCATTGTTCCCTTATATCATTAGCTGCATTATCATCTATTAGGTCATAGATACATTTCTCACCCATTTATAGATCAAAGCATGAGGAGAGCCATACATCATCATTGTCATAATACATGCTTATAAACAACATAATAAAAACAGAAATATCAAGGATACATAATCCATAAAATCCACATATAAACCAATACATTTACACACAAGCTACCAAGGAAAGAACCTCTTATTAATGAATGAAAAAGCCAACCCAAGATAGGACTAACACATTCCACTCGACCATAGATTAGCTGAGCCAAGTCTCTCTTCAGCCAATCACCCCCATGCCGTATTCCAAGCATGAATGTGGGACTCAAATCAAAAGAACAAACTGAGGCATCCTAAGGCTAAACCACCTCACCCTCATCAATAGAAACCATGATTTACTGTAATCCATACTGGATCACTAGGCCAACATAATAAACATGTAATAATAGGCTTTACCACGATCTCCACTAGACCACTAGGCCAAAACAAGCATGGATGCCACCAGATTTCTCCACCTGCACTGTGAGGAATTTTCCTATCTCCTAGTCTCTCAGGCTTTACCGCAGTCCACACCATATCAATAGGCCCTCAACCGAGACTCCACTCTCTAGGCTTTACCACATAACCGATCCCGAGATTACTAGGCCTAATAGGGAGAACTTACCTCTAGGATTTATTGTATATCCCACCATTCACCAGTTGAGGATTCCTAGGCCCACCGAGGCAACACAAAGTCTAGATTTTCCGCGACCCACAGTCTGGTTCAGGGGTTACTAGGCCATGCATTATTTTATTCAAAGGTACACTTCAATCAGCTTGAAATCCATCTGACAATCCAACTCAACCAAAACATGAGAACCCCATCACACCATGGTTATTTGGAAATGACAAGGCTGGGTTGAAAAGACTATCACACCTAGAAAAACCCATGCCATGACAACAAAGAACCACATGCAATACCATGTATGCCAAAACTAGTAAGGAAATCACACATGCAAATCGATAATTGCAAGGAATCCTACTGTAGTTGCTTGATCTTGCTCTTCTTTGCTTGCTCCTTCCTTCCTCTTACCTTCTTTGACTTTCTTGATCCAATGCCAAAGTGCTCCAAAAAAACTCTAAGTGTCCAAGAGTGAGTGAGAGAGAGAGAATAATGGGAGAGCTTCAAAACTGAACTGACAAAAGGTACCAACTGATCCTCAGAAGCCTTTTTATCAATTAGATTATTTTCTTCATTTCCCATTATTTTCCTTCATTTTCCTCCTCACATGCAACCTGTGACCTTTCATCTTCCTTTTCTCCTAATTTCCATTATTTTCATAAATAAATGTGCCAAAATGCCATTTTTCCTTTCCAAAGCCTTATCCATTACCTTTGCCAATTTCCTTAGCCATAATAAACCGAATTAACACCCACTAGGATGTTTTTCCCAACATTCAACTTGGAATAAGTGTCCCATCAACCGTGGCTATTATTTTGCATTTATTAACTTTTATTACATGGAATTTATTAATCCAACGTGGAATAACAACACCCTACCCTCTGTCGTTTGCGTAGAATAAAAATAAGCCTCCTCTTCCACTAGAGGAAACTCTTGGCCATTGTCAAAGCACAAGAAAATGGAAACTATTGAATCAAGAACTTCGAGAACTACTTCTTGTCCTTCTCCTAAAATTGATCAACCAGAATCATCCTTCTCTTTGAGTATTGAGCCTAAGATTACTTCTTCCTTTGTCGGTGAATATGACACAGTTGAAAAAAAATCACCTGAAAATTTATTTCTTGAGCTTATTGAGCCTGATTTTACTGAATTAGAGACCCTATTACCTGAGGTTATTCAACCCGAGGTACCTCATACATCTTCACCTATTACTTTAAGACCTCCCTCTTCTCTTCCCCTATCTCAAACACAACCACAAACTATATATATTGGAACCGAAGGTGAACCTCTTCCACCTGGTATTGTGAGTATTGAAGAGATCCCAAAGGAAGAACCTAGTCCCTCTTCTCCTATTCATTTGAGAGGGATTTGTCTTTATCAGACTTATCCTCTTCCTCTTTCTCAAACTCCATCACAAGATCCTTTATTCGATTCTTTTCCTTTCAGTTCACTAGTGAGTTTTTCATGACAATCATCTTTGGAACTTTTAGCCATGAATGAATCTAACATGGATTCCTAGCCTGTACCCACTACTATGGCTGATACACCAAATGTTTCTTCCTCATCCATGTTTGTGAAATCACCAAAGACACATATGTATGGTGGCCATCTGTCCCACCTGGTTATCAATCGTTATCTGGTAGCTCTCTAGTGCAACATCTAGTCCATGTACCTCTAGAATTACATATGGCACTTCTTTAATGACCACTACACAATCTTCTCCTTCTCCTCCACCTACACCTACACTTGAACAATCGGATAGCCCTTATGTTAGTGGGCATGGACACCTTCAACAACCCAATTCTCTGTAACAACCTCTGGGGTAAATGTGCATATAAAAAAACATAATAGGAACATAAATACAATAAACATATCAGCCATCAAAATCCATATATAAATCAGTACATTTAGACATGAAAATCAAGGGAATGAATTTTTTTCATTAATAAATGTAATGAACCAATCGTAGATGGGCCTAACACGTTCTACCCGACCATAGGTTAGCTGAGCCTAGTCTCTCTTTAGCCAATCACCCCGTGCCATATTCCAAGCATGAATGTGGGATCTCATAGAAACACATCAATCAAAACTCATCTAGGGCTTCCATAGTCTGCCCACCTCAACCCATCAAACACCGATTCCACCTCACGGTCGGACATCACCAAAAACCATCTTCAGATTGGTCTCCATCCAAGCCTTCTAGGGCTTCCAGAGCGTTTGTCCAACCAAGGCTTCCAGGACTAGTAACTCAACTCGTGAAGGGCTTCTAGAGTGTTTGTTCAACCAGGGCTTCCAGGACTAGTAACTCAACCCAAGCTGTTACAGGGCTTCCAGAGCATTTGTTCAATTAGGGCTTCCAGGACTAGTAACTCAACCCAATCTATGGAAAAAATGAGAACCAACCAAAAAAAAGCAATGAAAGTAAACTAGGCTAGGCAATCCACTATCGATCCAGGAAATTCTCCATGCCAATAATAGATCACAACCAAGAAACCACATGCATGTGCCATACATGTCAAAGATAGTGAATAAATCATACATGCAACTCAATACTTGCAAGCAAATTTGATGTAGCTGTTAACGCCGATGCCTTCTTGCACTTTCATGTTCTTCCTTTGCCTTCTTGCTCCAAGAATCCAAGTATGCCACACCCTCCAAGAGTGTTCCAAGAAAAATCTAAGTCTCCAAGAGTATGAGAGAGAGAGAATAATGAGAGAGCTCCAAAACTAAATTGACCAAGTCTTGCCCACTGATCCTCATAAGCCTTTTTATTAATGAGGCCTCTATTTTCTTCATTTTCCATTATTTTCCTTCAATTTCCTTTTCACATGCAAAATGTGCCAAAATACCTTTTTGCCTCTTTAATGCCTTAGCCATTGCCTTTGCCAATTTCCTTCGCCATAAACAACCAAATGAATGCCCACTAGGATGTCCTACCCACCATTCAGCTTGGAATACGTGTCCCAGTCATCCATGGTTATTGTTTTTAACATTTATTACATGGAATTTTCACTAGGGCTATTACAAAACCCTTCCCCTTGGGGGAACACCGTCCTCGGTGTTCAATGAAACCTATAACCAACAAGACTTCTGAAAACAAAACATACTACCCGTGGAGCTTTATAACATAGCTCGTTGTAGTATTTACAATGAAAGATCTACGTAAAATCAAAACATCATGGAAACATGAAAACATACCGCATAGTGGAGCTTTATAAAACAACTCATTACGGTATTTAAAATGATCATCCTTCTCAAGGAAACTCATATGACATCATAACATCATGATAATATAACCACATGATAGCATAATAACATTACACCCATACCGCATAGTGGAGCTTTATAACACAGCTCATTACGGTATTTCCATCCATACACAACTGTACATATAACAACATCATCAAAAAATTTATACCAAAACATATGCCAAATCATATACCAAACATACATCAATCATACACTAATCATCATATAGCATATATCAAAACATCATAAGGCATATATCAAAACATCATATAGCATGTATCAACCAACATAAAGCACATATCAAATCATCATAAAGCATATATCAACAATCATAAAGCATATATCAATCACCATAAAGCATATACTAAACCAACATAAATCAAATACTATACCATCATAAAGCAACTACCAAACCACCATAAGAAACCTCCAGACCACCATATTAAGCTGCTAATTCTTGTAATTGATTTCAACTACCCAACTGGGCATGTTCATATTCCTGTACCATGAACATAACTTCCATTAGATTCAAAATAAATTGAAATAACGTCAAATCATACCTCATTGGTAGTTTGTCAATAAGGTACATTTGGAATCCTGTTCCCTTCCTATCACAAGAAGTCAAACTAGGATCTTTGACCAAATCAACATATATAAAGATATCACATTAGGTTAGCTCAAACACAACCATCATAGATCAAAATCATAAGTCAACCAATATCATAGATCAGATATAATCATCATATACCATAGTCATAAATCACATGCATAATAAAACTGAAATAAAATGTTGATACTTACCCTTTCATCAACCCTTAGCTTCTACCTTCGTCTTTATTCCATACACACTCTAGCTCAGTTTCTACACCTGAAAAACACCCAGTGCCTTCTCCTCAACCATGTGCATAGACACATAGTGTGCATCACACACATACAACCACACGACATACCACACCATGTAATACATGCATCTACACCTGACATACAACACATACACCTACACCCAATGTATACAATACAATGCATCCATCTATAACCGATGTGCAATAACACCCAATACATGTACCTACATAGAGTACAACACAATGCGTACGCACGATGCAATACCATGACTACATTATGCATATACATAATATTTCATGCCCATAACACAACATCGATGACATGCACACAATACCATACGTACACCAGTACCATATGTACAACATGTACACAATACCATCTATACATTGCACCACCTACACAATGTGTGTACAACATGTACACAATACCATCTATACATTGCACCACCTACACAATGTGTGTACAACATCACATGTAAATGACACCACCTGCACAACGTGTGCACAATGCCACATGTACACTACAACACTATACAATGCGTACACAATACCAAATGTACACAGTACCACATGCACAACATGTACGCGACACCACATGTACACAACACCACATGCACAACATGTACATAACACCACATGCACACAATGCCACTTGTACAATATGTACACAACACCACACGTACACGACACCACTTGTACAATCATGCACATCACACCATATGTACATAGTACCAATGTAACACATGCACGCAACACCACTTGTACATAACACTTCATATCCAACACGTACATAGCATCATATGTACACAACACTGCATATCCAACATGCGCATAACACCATATACATACAACACTACATATCCATCATGCACACAGTACAATATGTACACAATACCACATATCGAACATGTACATAGCACCACCTATACCTAGTATTGAATATGTAACATTCATACAACACTATATGTACCATCCTGTACATAACACTGCATGAATAACATGTACACATGCTATGTATACACAACATCACAAGTGCACACATCATAGATGCGACATGTACAACATATACAATGTATGCTCAACAATAGTACCACACATCCAAAACCACACTGTCCTTAGCAAGAAAACTTGCTTTCGATATCTCATCCATGCTTATCCTAGCATGCCGCAGACCACACTAGTTTCACTTTGATGATGTATCCTTCAACATTACTAGTTATAACATAGACATAGGCATAATACAAGTATACAATACCAATTCATATGCACATGATACTGAACTTGTATATTTGTCGTGACTACTCTTCCCAATTGATTCCTCATAAGTCCAGGAACCTCTTCATGTCATTCTCCTACATAAGAAACCATTCCTCCACAAGAATGATCCGTAACAACCCTATAAGACAGTAACATAGATACATGGATGCATACACACATTTAAACATTATCATAAAACAATCATGATCCTGTTAGACAACGAAATACATACATTCATGTATACATATATAAACATTGGCATAATCATGTTCATAACATAATTACCATATAACATAAGGTCCAGGTTAAGAGAACTTCCTTATTCATGCACAACATGCACTATATTGAGAACGATAATTCCCAACACATCTAAGGCATCTGATGCCTAGGATCCATTTACTTTACCTTTTCTAGTTACCTTTCTCATGACTATACTGCCACTGTCCATTTACACCAATGGACCGAACCAATATAATCTAATTTTCATAGTCTTACCTTCCGCTGCACTTACTCGTACATTGAGATTTATCTAAATATTATATTACCTTTCAGGTACCACACAACTCTCCTCGAGCTCCATCAACTTTCCTCTTTCCCAACCAATTCCGAAGACTCAAAACATAAAAGGAAATACAAGAAACAAACAAGAAGAATACCATAAAAACAAAGCAACTTGACTCTGCAAACAAAGTGGTCTGGCCATACACTAGACATAAACAAGGCCGCCAATCAAGCCCATGTTGGCATTATGAGACAAGTGTTGTCCTTGATGGAAAATCACATAGATGACAAATCATAGTGCAGGAGGTCAGCAACAAGGAATTGATGATCCGTCGACAAGAATGAAGAGAAAATATATATACGCAGGTTCACTTTGACAAATCTGCGTATACACGCAGGTTGGACGTGCCCAAGACGCGTATGCGTATACACGCACTTTCATGCAACGAAAAGCGTGTATATGTTGGAGAACTTACTTTTGGTCCATGGTAGTTAGTCCTTGGTACGTGAACCTATGATTTTGGGCCGTAGTATCTCGTCAGATGTGTTGATCCCTAGTATTGGGTCCATGGTATTAATTTGTTATAGTTTTGGACCGTGGTATTGTAAAAGGTCTAAGACTATAAAAGGAGAAGAAGATCATTAGGCAAGATATTTGAATATCTGATATAGGATGAGATCCAGTATGCAGGATATGGGTTATGATGCATTGCTTGATCGAAGCTAAGGAGGGATCTCACCGGTTGATGGAGAACAAGATCTATGGATAGATCGGGATCAAATGGCTTGAAATGAACTATCTCTATACGACTGATTATACTTGTTCTAGATCTATATATTGACGCGTGTAAGGTTCTGAACTGGGTATAACTTAAGTTTGAAATAGCTGCAAGTCATGATTGATTATTTATAGATTTGCACGCGGGTTGGCTTTGGTAAAAGAGCGTATGTACGCGGGTTTGGTTTGTCGAAGTAGCGTATACCATTTGAGCTATGATTTTTGATGATACAGTTGGTTCTAAATATTGTTGCAGAGTTTAGTGTTCTGGTGAAGTTTCAGTGTTTCAGTATTGGGTGTTTTAGAGATTGATGATGCTAGTGTTTGTGTGCTTCAATGATATTGATGGGTCCAGTATGAAAATTGGATGAAATGTGGCCTTTATATATAGAGTTGTGCTTCAGTGTATCCAGTGTGAAAATTTATGAAACATGGTACCTGGAGGAAGAAAGAGAAGGCTGTAGCCTTCGGTAGGGGTACTAGTACATCAGCTAGTACAAGAGCAAAGGGGGTTGTAGCTCCCTTCCAGGAGAGGCTGGAGAACGAGAGAAGGTTGTGGCCTTCTGCAGGTAGAAGCCTATGTACTGGTATAAGTTTGCACCAGTACAAAACTATTGCAAAAAGATTTTCTTATTAAAGAAGATTGAGATGACTTGCAGCAGGTGGTTTTCACCCACATTGTTTCCACCTTATATCATGGTGTTCATGTGTGCTTCTTGTGTGTGATGATCTATTCTATTTTACTGCTTCTGTCTACTGTTCATATGGTCAATGAAGTTCTGATGCATTATCTAAAGATTAACATATAATGGATTATCTGAATCATAAATATTCTGGATATACGCTAGTTGTATTATACGCAGTCGCGTATACACGCGGGTTCATTTAACTAAAGTAGCGTATATGTATCTAAGTATGGAAATGAAAAAGTTTTACTGATTTGATAACACTGATTCACCCCCCCTCTCAGTATTATTTCCAACAATTGGTATCAGAGCAGGTCCTTTGGTAGAAGCTTGATCGCTTGAAGGAGATCCTTGGAATAATGGGAAAGAAGCTTAAGAAGAAAGCACATAAGTAGAAGAAGACATCTCAGAAGAACTATGACAGTGGGAGAATTGATTGGGGATTAGGTGTAAGAAGCTCTTCAGATTCAGAATCATTTCAGAACGAAGATGATCTATCAGGTATGAATTTGCTATCCTTTGATGTTCCAGCTATCTATCCATTTGGAAAAGATGAAAGTGATAGCGAAACAACTGAATTTTATTTTATGGGTGAACAAGAAATATATCAAATAGAGGCAGAATTTAAAAGGTTGACAGAAAAAATTAGAGATCAACAAGATCTATTGAACAAAAGGGAATATGACTCCAAAGAAGAAGCTACCAGACTAAAATCCCATCTAGAGTTATTCAAGGTCAAATATCAAAAGTTGCTAAAAGCCCAACTAGAGGTAGGAAACAAGGTAAGGAAGTTATTCAAGGACAAGTATCAAAAGTTGCAGGATGAAGCAACATCACTAAGAGATGAAGTCAATGAAAGAAGCACAACCATCAAGAAACTCAGAGATAGATCCAGTTACTATGAAAATTTTGAAGACACGATCCGCTTGCTAAAAGAAGATCTTGAAGAATCAAAGAAGCAGAATAAATATCTACTCCAAGCTATTGAAGAACAAGAAAACGAAGTCATCAGTTTAAAATCTCAGCTGGAATGTGCCTTGAGAATTCGTCAAATGCTGCAGGATCTGAATGAAGAACTAGAAAAGGAGATTCTCAAACTAAGACAACAAATGGAAGAAGGAAGAAAGTCTGAAGAAATTTTGAAGAAGCAATGTATGGAAAAGGAAGAGCAACATCAAGTTGAGGTAAATATCTTAAAAGGTAAATTAGAAGAAAAGGATAAACTGTTACGATTTCAAGATAGTACTAAAGCCTTGGATGATATTCTTAGTAGTCAAAGGTCTCCTGCTATCAAGACTGGTCTTGGTTTTCATGAAATTGTTGAAGGTGAATCTAGTTCACAAGGTGAGGCAAGGAACTCTAAAGAAAAATCTGAAATGCTCAATAAGGAGATGAAAGGTCAATTTCATCATCAACCAAGGAAAGAAATTCTTCACAGAAAATATTTTACTCCTCCTATGAATAATGTTGAATGTTATGTATGTCATAATCTTGGGCATGTTGATGCCAGATGCAGAAGAAGAAGGTTTCAAGACCATCATGCAGAAAGATCATCTCATTCAAGGTAATTTAATGGATATTGCTTTTCTTGCAATATGTTTGGTCACAAAGCTGTTGATTGCTATAGAAGAAATACGAGACATGTAAGATGTTACACATGTAACAAGCTTGGACATATAGCTAAGGAATGCAGGATCAAAGTATGGGCACCATATCAAAAGGAGAAAACGTCATCGTCACGCTTGAATATATGGAAGAAGAAGGAAGTTCAGTCAGAAAGATGTGGCACCACACAATGTACTCAGATGCAACACAACACAGACATAACAGACTCAGGGGGAGCTGAAAGTGTACAACTTCAGTATCCTAAATCTCATACGCATGTTTCATAAAGGGAAGTCACGTATATACGTGAGTTAGACACTACAAAGTCGCGTATATATCAGTCTGAGGAAAAGTAGTGGGCACAGGCTCAGAAAAAGGGTCTGATATGATTCAATCCATTATTTGCTCTATCGGTTAATAGTTACAATCTGCTGAGGATGTGTGGAAATGTATTGATACTTTTAAGATGTTTAGGAGTGTTTTGATCCTAACTTGATGATGATGATGTCTTGATGCTTATTTCTGATATATGCATGATCAGATCTAACAGTAAACAGATGGCACAAGTTGAGGGGGAGCATATGCCTTTAATAATGCATTGTTGGCATTATGGTCCTTGGTGATGATGCTCATATGGCTAAATAATGCATCTTGCTATGATGTGGTTATGAGTTGTCCATGATAAAATCTCATACGATTCTTGGGGTTACATAGTTGATGTTCAGAACATATTGGTGGATTAATGGTGCATATATGATGCTTACATGGTGATTTTCATAAGGATAAGGATAAGTACAAAGCTTGAATACACAACATCATTACTTGATGATGAGTCTCTCATATGCTGCTGTCGTCATAAGCATGAAGATCATATAATACACTCATGATGCAGGATTCCTATAGTTCTTGATGATCATGTGGATGAGGATTGTTGATGTTGATGATATAAAGAGACCTTGACAAAATCTTGAGCTCTAGATACTTAGTGCTGGATACATGAAATTGCATTATTGGAGATATGCTGATAAATTCTTACCTATATGATGATAGGTTGATTCTCACATATGATGATTAATGATTGTCAGATGAGGGATATTCCCGTGTAATGTTACATGGATGATCATGCAGATCTTGATGATGATGACTATGGTGTTTTTCACTTATGATATCATGTGAATGATTTATGATGATGTTCAAAAGGTTGAATTGATTTCTATATGCAGACATACCTTGGTACAAGACATTTGCAGGTTGCTGATCTGGAAATAGTTGTATGCAATTTAATAAGGAGTATCCGCGTATATACGCTTGTTTCTGTGGATACAGTCGCATATATGTTGGTTTAAATGAAATCAGTGGGCCAGACTCAAGTTGAGAAGAGTCTGATATGAGTATGACAGAGACCAACTGGCACAACTTCAGGGGGAGCAGATAAACTTATAATAACGCATTGTTGGCATTACCTTAGAAGCTCTTAGTTCGTGTACACAAGCTGTTGTTGGGTTCAGATAGATCAAGTACAGAAGGAGAACAGAAGATCATGGTTGCTGAGCTGAAAAGTGCTACTGATATTAGTCATTGATGACTTTCATAAGTCTTGCTCTTGATATTTGGTCTCTATGTCTTGTATTTCCTTTATTATTATCAAGGTCATGTAACAACCTATGTTGGTTTCCCCACTATGCCTGGGATGGATGATGTGATGTTCTTGTTTTATCATATGTAAAATTTTGATGTATCCCCACTTGGTTGGGTAGATGAGTCAAGTCCCACTTAAATGGGAGATGGATGTATGTATGAGTCTTTGGTAATGGGAAGGTCATTTATGATAGAGTCATGTTCTTCTTATAGAACACCTTTGTAGACCTTGCTTATAGTCAGGGGGAGCATGAATATCTCATTTCAGCACAGCAGGGCAGAGATTTCAGCATGTACTCAGAGGGAGCATGGTAATATTGATACACCTTTGCATATACGAAGGGGGAGCTCATTCAGAGATTTCAACAGGTACTCAGGGGGAGTATGGTCAACGGGATGTTTATCAAAGAAAGTGAATATCTTGGTCCGCCCTTTGCCCTTGATGTCAAAGGGGTAGAGTGATTTGGTGTTGTTGCCATCAAGTCCAAAGGGGGAGATTGTTGGCATTATGATGCATGTGTTGTACTTGATGGAAACCCACTCATAGATGAAAATCTCTCTTAAGTTATAACTAGATGAATCTTCAGAAGAGATATCAGATGTGATTGAATGCATGGGATGTAGGACAGCTCAAAGGAATCACATGATAGTTCTAAGTATGACAAGTTATCTTTGCCATCAAGTCCAAAGGGGGAGATTGTTGGCATTATGAGACAAGTGTTGTCCTTGACGGAAAATCACACAGATGACAAATCATAGTGCAGGAGGTCAGCAACAAGGAATTGATGATCAATCGACAAGAATGAAGAGAAAATCTATATACACAGGTTCACTTTGACAAATCCGCGTATACACGCAGGTTGGACGTGCCCAAGACGCGTATGCGTGTACATGCACTTTCATGCAAGGAAAAGCGCGTATATGTTGGAGAACTTACTTTTGGTCCATGTTAGTTAGTCCTTGGTACGTGAACCTATGATTTTGGACCGTAGTATCTTGTCAGATGTGTTGATCCCTAGTATTGGGTCCATGGTATTAATTTGTTATGGTTTTGGACTGTGGTATTGTAAAAGGCCTAAGACTATAAAAGGAGAAGAAGATCATTAGGCAAGATACTTGAATATCTGATATAGGATGATATCCAGTATGCAGGATATGGGTTATGATGCATTGCTTGATCGAAGCTAAGGAGGGATCTCACCGGTTGATGGAGAATAAGATCTACGGATAGATCGGGATCAAATGGTTTGAAATGAACTATCTCTCTAAGGCTAATTATACTTGTTCTAGATCTATATACTGACGCATGTAATGTTCTGAACTGGGTATAACTTAAGTTTGAAATAGCTGCAAGTCATAATTGATTATTTATAGATTTGTACGCGGGTTGGCTTTGGTAAAAGAGCGTATGTACGCGGGTTTGGTTCGTCGAAGTAGCGTATACCATTTGAGCTATGATTTTTGATGATACAATTGGTTCTAAATATTGTTGCAGAGTTTAGTGTTCTGGTGAAGTTTCAATGTTTCAGTATTGGGTGTTTTAGAGATTGATGATGCTAGTGTTTGTGTGCTTCAATGATATTGATGGGTCCAGTATGAAAATTGGATGAAATGTGGCCTTCATATATAGAGTTGTGCTTCAGTGTATCTAGTGTGAAAATTTATGAAACGTGGTACCTGGAGGAAGAAAGAGAAGGTTGTAGCCTTTGGTAGGTCAGCACCTACGTACTAGTACATCAGCTAGTACAAGAGCAAAGGGGGTTGTAGCTCCCTTCCAGGAGAGGCTGGAGAATGAGAGAAGGTTGTGGCCTTCTGCAGGTAGAAGCCTGTGTACTAGTATAAGTCTGCACCAGTACAGAACTATTGTAAAAAGAATTTCTTATTAAAGAAGATTGAGACGACTTGCAGCAGGTGGTTTTCACCACATTGGGTTTCCACCTTATATCATTGGTGTTCATGTGTGCTTCTTGTGTGTTGATGATCTGTTCTGTTTTACTGCTTCTGTCTACTGTTCATATGGTCAATGAAGTTCTGATGCATTATCTAAAGATTAACATATAATGGATTATCTGAATCATAAGTATTCTGGATATACGCTAGTTGTATTAAACACAGTCGTGTATACACGTGGGTTCATTTAACTGAAGTAGCGTATATGTATCTAAGTATGGAAATGAAAAAGTTTTACTGATTTGATAATACTGATTCACCCCCCCCCCTCAGTATTATTTCCAACAACCCAACAATTCATAAAATACCAAAAGCACAAGACTAACAACAAACACCATGACTCAATCCCCATGGTTCCCAGGGAAATCTAAACTTGAGCCATCTTCAAGATTTCATGGCAACCTCTCTTGCCATGCAAATCCCTACATCATGCTCACACATGTCAACCACATGTTCCAAATATCAAGACAATCATATCTATCAATTTGAAATTAACCATTACCAAGATTAATAATCATGTCTTAATCCATAATCAAATCATAGTCATCAATCATAATACTACAACTATCACCTACTATAATCAAGTACATATCAACTGTCTCAACACATATATTTTAGTAAAATCATCTTAAAGAAAAATCATTTGAACACATACTCATATTAAGAAATTCATCAACCATTCGACCACTTGCAAACATACCATGTTAAATAAATCAACTAGGCAGCAAATACTCAAATAGCAAATAGATGACATAATCAACTATGAAACACCAAATATAATACATAAGAAAACTCATACCTTAGTTTACCTCAGGGGAGGCTATCTTGTCTGCATAATCATTCTAGTTAGCGAGATATAAATTTACAACATGTCAACATAAATCCTGATATCCATAACAGTAAATCATGATAGGCATAGAGTTAGTTAGTTATTCAGTTAGTCAGTTAGTTAGTTAGAGTGAGAATTAGAGTTTAGAGATTAGATAGGTTTGACTGTAAGCCTACGGGTAGGAAAGGAAAGGCCATTGATATAGAAGATCAGGCCGAGAAAGAAATCCTTGTGTAAATGTTTGTTTATTAATACATATAACTCAATTTTTGAGTTTGTGTGGTGTGTATTGAGTAATTGAATTATAAATTGTGTGTTGACTAGAGTAATTCTGGGTAACATAGGTTGCAGTTGTGCAAATCAGATAAGAAGTGTAGAGAAGAGTGTTACGGTTTTACACACAGAAAGTATTGTAGAAAACCTTCAATGTTATAGCAAAGGTATAACTATAATATTTCCTAAAACTAAGGATTTATGAAGGGAGCATAAAGGAGCGAAGAAATGAAGTAACAAAGCAGAGATCGAGACTAGAACAAGTGAAGATCATAAGGTGAGAACAAATTCATAGGTAGGAAGTCGAATGGGCTGTCACACAATAAGAAACAAAAGAGCGTAACAATGCACATGAACCATTGGATCAGTCAGATCAACAGAAGATATTGTGTGTGAGAGATGGCTAAGATTAAGTCGCGCAAAATAAAGTCAAGAAGACAAATGGCAGAGATTAAACCCACGTGTTAGCAGAATGATGGAGCGGTATTTGTAGGTGGTAAGTAGTATCTCGCGCGCCCTAAAAGTTGTAAGTGGTATTATAAAATTTCACGTGATTACCCTTAGCGGCCGACACATAGCATGAGAAAACTAATTTTCTCGCGCGCTCTCGACCTGATATCGGTCGTGCACGATTTCACGTGAGATTATGCTATAGCCGTTGGATCGAGTGGGATTGATCAACGACGGGGATCAAGCAAGCTAGTTGTCGAGCGGGTGATGTGATAACTGTTGGATTGAGCAGGATTGATCAACGATGGAGATCAACCAAGCTAGTCGGCAAACAGGTGACACAATAACCATCGGATCGAGGAATGGGATCGAGGGTGGAGATTTAATGTGCTAAGGAGAGCATCGATATATGTGCAAAGGTTTTAAGAATGGAGGAAAGGTAAGGTTTTAAGTGTGGGTTATGAAATATTCCTATTATATGGAAATTATAATAGAAATAAGCGGGATTAATGTATTATGGATTAAGTTGAGTTTTAACTAAAGTCTAAAGACCAGGGTATGGTTGATAACCACCGGAGGTGGAAATAACCCAAAGTCAAAACCTGTGGGATAGTTAAATGAATGTTTCCGCATAGAGTTTATTTAAGGATTCTTAAAGCTTGACTTATGGAAGGTTTCCTTAGTAGGGAATTTTGAAATTCCTGGGACACATGTATATGACATGAAATTTTATATGCATACTATGGGTATATGCGGCTTAGGCTGCATCATTTGGTATTAGAGCAGAACAAGGAAATTTTGCGTGTAATAATTCTTTGAGAAAAATTAGAACAAAGTTATGTTTTGAAGGTATGTATACATGCAAGAGGAGACTGGATTTTTAATCTGACAAACAGTAGGCACACAGTGATAAAGTGTAGCAGAATTTGCAGATGAAAAGGAAATAGAGAACAATCCATTCAAAGTGCAGGTGAATGGTAGAACAAGATCATGCATAGGTCTTGAAGGTAGCCGCATAAGAAGGTGAGAAGATTGCAACAACCTAGAGCAAGGGGTGCTCAATTGGTTCCAGAGGAGAGAACCAGAGAGATGCCAAAATATTGAGCTCAAAAGAGAGAAGCTTAGTGAGGTATTATGTAGAAAGGGGGAATTGCTACTGCAAAGGTTGTGCCGCAGATCACAGAAAGATCATAAAGGAAATTCCACAAAGGATGTGGGTAGAATTGCTAAGGGATGAAGAAGCTGGTAAGAATTTCTGAGTGAAAGAAGAGGTGACAGAACCTAGTATTTCATTGTGTTTGAAATAGAAGAGGACAATTATGTTCTAAAAATGGGAAGCTGAGTTGAAGCCTAGAAGGAGCAGAGAGAAGTGCTCAAAGAGGTTCGAGAGAATAGAGAACCAAGTGCTTTTCAAAAGACCAAGTACAGAGGAGAGCTTGGTGAGGTATGTGGCAGCAGGGAGGGATTTCTGTTGCAAAGGCTTTAATGCATCTCATAGTAAGTGAGTGGGGAACTCATGAAGATAGAGAAGAAGATGACTACAGATAGTCATAACAGAGATAATAGAGGTTCTAAGGAAGACCACAAAAGAAGAAAAGTGAAGAAGGAGGATGCCAAGGTAAATGGTAAGAGAATGAGTCAAGAGGAGCATGACAAGGAGATTGCAGAGTTAAAATAACAACTCAATGTACTAAGGATGCTACTAGAGGAAAACCAAAGACAAGGTTGGGTCTTGAGGAAAAAGGCAGTGAAGTGGTCTAAGTTGCAAAGAAGGCTGCAACAGAGGCAAGTGAAGTGGCTGGTGGAAGAACTCAGAGAAGCTCAGTTGAGAATGGAATTTTCCATTTGTAAAGTAGAACAAGGTGAAGTTCTAGTTAAAGATGAAGACTGGAGATCAGTGGAAGATCTTATGAATTATTATGAGAATTCAGAACAACAAGGAGAAATGACGACTGAAGCATCAAGTGAGACCACAATGTCTTATGTTCTTAAAACTGATAATTTGTGTATGATTGCAGGTATTGCAGGAGAAAAGCAACTTTGTGAAGATATCTTCAGAATGGATGAAGATCTTGAAGTAAAAGGCGACAAAGAAAATTTCTCAGAAGAGGAATAATTTGACTGGTTACAATATAAAGAGTCTATGGATGAGTTACTTAATGAGAGAAGACAATCATTTACAGCTGTCATAGAGATGGAAGATTAGGATCTTATTTTGATTAAGAACGAAGGAATATTGTCTCAGAGAGGTAATCTAATGAATTTGATTAATGTTATTGATGAATAAAAAATGCAAAATAATATTAATGTAGATGATGGGGCAAGGATAGCTCTTGAAGAAGGGTTACAGAGAGACAACAAGGCAAAGTGTATTGAAGAAGAAGGGGAGGTAGATTTGTCTCAAGACAAAGAAAAGACAATCACAAAATTGAAGTAAGAAGAAGTCTATGCAAAAGATATAACAAAGGGAGAAAGGACATCTGATGATTGGTCAATAACAAAGGAATATATGGTAAATTGTGTGAAATTTCCAAATTCTACTCCAATTGAAATTATTGAGTTATATAGAAAATTAGACTTTCAAAGAAGGAAGTTGGAAAAGCAGAGGATGTATACTCAGGATAAATTGTTGAAAAAGGAAAAAAAAGAAATTGTCGTGAAAGACAATCATAAGGAAAAGAGAATGGTAATAAAAGTTTAGCAAATTGACATTACAGAATGAGGAGTTAATTATTGTGAACCAGAGCAGGGTGATATCATTGAAATCGATGATATGAAGGAGAGTTTAAATCAACATATTGATGTGTTGACAAAGGAATTGAAGGAAAACTCAGAGCAACATACTGAGATGTTACCAGAAAGGGAAAAGGTAATGAGGCCTTATATTTTTAATTCTGATAATTATTTTATGATTATAGGATTTGATGAAAATGAGACATACATGTTTCAAGTTGAAGAGTCAGTTTTAGAACTGAAGAAGACTGGAAGTTTCTAGGGAAAACATACTGATGAGGAAGATGAAAAGCATGAAGATACCATGCTTGGAGAAGTTAAATTGATTGTCAGAATCAGTCAAGGAAGTGAAGGACAATTATTGAGGGTTGTCAAAGAAGAGGAAGGAAAATATGCTGGAATTGAAGAACAACATAATGATGTATTTGAGGGGAATCAAGTACAAAGGAAATTGGAGGACAATTTATTTTTTGAAAGTAAATTTCCAGATATTGAACAGAGGTTGTTTGGAAAGTCACAAGAGGGTAAGGATGAAAGGGCGGTAGTAAGAATCCAAAAACTTCAAAGAGAAGACAGTAAACAACAACTTGAAGATGAGTGGACAGAGTACAACAACAAATGGAAAAATAATTATCAGTGAAAAGATAAATTGGACATAGAGATTGAAAGAATAATAAGGTTGATGATGAAGGTGCCTCAGAAGAAAGCAACAGTAAGAAGACCAAGCAACAACAAGAGAAAGACAACAACAGACTATGAAAGCATAACTAGTGGGGCAAAGCAACATAAAGTGTGGAAACCTAGAGAACAACAACAAACAACAGCAGCGACCAAAGACAAATTATAGAACAAAGTATGGGATCCAGGAGGACAAAGGTTGGAAGCACATGATCAAGAGATCATGATTATTTTAACCTTGGGAGTCTGATGTAGGAGCATCTAGTTCAACAATTTCATTATGATGATGATGATGATAGTGATTATTGTCCACTGAGACCAAATTGGTCTATCAGACCTATAATTTTCTTAGTTTTTAATTGTCTGGCTTCTCGTCTTTCTTGGCGGGATTGATGCTGTAGCTTTGTTTTTTTTTCTCTACAGTCTGGAAACTTCCTTTATCTTGCATCTCCTTCATCTCTTCTTGTTTTTCGGACATTGGTGTCTTAGCTTTGCGATCTATTGTGTTCGTCCTTTTGAAGATAGTCGGAGAAGAAGTTTGGTCTAGGAAATCTGCTTTACTGTTAAATGAAGATTTATTTTGTGCAGTATTCGAATCCTTATAACTGTTGATGCTTGAGGGGTTGTTGAGTTCACTTTTTTTTTGTTGGGAAGGGCTTTCTCCCTGCTTTCCTTGAGAGTTGTTTCTTTCTTGCCCTATTTCTTGTGATTCAAAGTTTTCTCTAGAGTATTCTTCTTTCCTAACAGTGTAGTGTTCTTTTTGTTCTCCTTCCCACCATGTAGATATGTGGTGGTTTTTTCTAGTAGAAATTTTCTGTGAATAATTGCTGGAATTACTAGTTAACTTACGGGGTCTTGTGTTTTCAAGGAAGTTGGATTCCTATGTATCAAATTAATGTAATTATTAATGTTTTGAGTGATTGGAATAGGCATTAATTAGATATTGTGAGGATATAGGAGAACATGAGTGATGATGAGTGATTAGTGGGGATTGAGAGATTTGGAAATCAATTGTAAGTCTTAGATTATGAATTGGTTTCGTGATTTGTGGAATTAAAGAGGATCCTTAGGGATTAGTGGAGTAAAAAGTGGAGTTAGATGATATTCAGGATTTAGTCCACCAAATTAAGGATCTGAACCAAAATTGGTTAACGAAACCTTTTGTATAAATGTAAGCCTAAAGTCAATTAGTCAGTCAGTTAGTTAGAGTGAGAATTAGAGTTCAGAGATTAGATAGGTTTGACTGTAAGCCTACAGGAAAGAAAGGAAAGGCCACTAATATAGAAGATCAGGCCGAGAAAGAAATCCTTGTGTAAATGTTTGTTTATTAATACAGATAACTCGATTTCTGAGTTTGCGTGGTGTGTAATGAGTAATTGAATTATCAATTGTGTGTGGACTAGAGTAATTCTGTATAACATAGGTTGCAAGTGTGCAGAATCAAAGAAGAAGTGCATAGAAGAGTGTTACGGTTTTACACACAGACAATATTGGAGAAAACCTTCAATGTTATAGCAAAGGTATAACTGTAAGGTTTCCTAAAACCTAAGGATTTATGAAGGGAGCATAAAGGAGCGAAGAAATGAAGTAACATAACGAAGATTGAGATTAGAACAAGTGAAGATTGTAAGGCGAGAATAAATTAATAGGTAGGAAGCCGAATGGGCTATTACACAGTCAGAAACAAAAGAGCGTAACAGTGCACAGGAACTGTTGGATCAGTCAGATCAATGGATGAGATTGTGTGTGAGAGACGACTAAGATTAAGTCACGCAAAATAAAGTCAAGAAGATGAATGGCAGAGATTAAACCCATGTGTTAGCAGAATGATGGAGCGGTCTTCATAGGTGCAAGTAGTATCTCGCACACCCTAAAAGCTGTAAGTGGTATTCTAAAATTTCACGCAATTACCCTTAGCAGTAGACACATAGCACGATAAAACTACTTTCCTCATGTGCTCTCGACCTGATATCGGTCATGCACGATTTCATGCAAGATTGCGTAATAACCGTTGGATTGAGTGGGATTGATCAATGGTGGAGATCGACCGATCTAGTTGGTGAGCGGGTGACGCGATAGACGTTGGATTGAGTGGGATTGATCAACGATGGAGATCGACAAAGCTAGTCGGCGATTGGGTGATGCGATAATCGTTGGATTGAGGAATGAGATCAACAACAGAGATTTAATGTGCTAAGGAGAGCATCGATATATGTGAAAAGGTTTGAAGAAAGACCACAAGGTAAGGTTTTAAGTGTGGGTTATGAAATATTCCTATTATATGGAAATTATAATAGAAATAAGCGGGATTAATGTATTATGGGTTAAATTTGAGTTTTAACCAAATTCTAAAGACCAGGGTATGGTTGATAAGCACCAGAGGTGGAAATAACCCAAATTCAAAACCTGTGGGATAATTAAATGAATGTTTCCGCATAGAGTTTATTTAAGGAGCCTTAAACCTTGACTTATGGAAGGTTTCCTTCGTATGGAATTTTGGAATTCCTGGGACACATGATTATGACATGCAATTTTATATGCATACTGTGGGTATATGCGGCTTAGGCTGCATCACATGTACACAAACCTAATGTATATAAACCTAATACATATAAAAATACTTAACTTACATACTTGCATGCCGAACATACAATACATTTATGACGATCTGCTCTTACCCCAAAGTCCAATGCTGCAACCTCATTATGATGATTTGCATCTCCTGCTCTATCTCAGCCAACGCATTAGCATCATAACAACCAAGAGCACCACGATGACCTAAGTTTCATACAATGACTTCACAAGGCATGTTTGGCCTACTATACATGCATAATCATAGCCGCAACCATACATGCATAACAACAACCATTACTCCATTCTACACATTGCCACATTCAACCAACAATATGCATAAGCAATGCCAAATCAACTACGCCTACGGATAAATGCATTTAGTCGAACATAAGCGATCAATTCTTGTAATCAACCTACAAGACTGATACATGTAATCAAAATATTAAAAAATGTAACCTAACATACAAGGATGTAAGTAGGTATCATGAAATCAACATGTAAGCGATATATAATCCATACACAGTCAGTCACATGTTCCAAAAATTAAGACATTGTGTCTATTAATTTGAAATCAATATTCACCAATGCTAACAACCTATAAGTATACCCCCTTACTATCCATGGTCCACACTAAGGTAGAAGGAGGAAGCTACTATAATGGTTTGATATCCAATGTCCAATTATGGAAATGGGTTCTCCAAATCTCTATTAAATTTAACCACACTTGAAAACAAATTGATTTTTATTTCTCATACATTTGTATGAGACTAAGTCAAAAACATTGCACTTATTCCACTTGTAACATAATAACTAAAAACATGCCACTTTTCCATTTCCTTACATGCAACTTTTCAAATTCCTTGCATGCAACCTTTCAAATTCCCTACATGCAACTCTTCAAATTATTTTCATGCAATAGGCATAGATCAAATACATCCATATTATCATACTACAATACTATACTACTACCATACTTTTGCATTTTTCTTCAAACTACTATATTATTACATTTGCATGTAAGCATTTCTTCAAACACTTTACATGCACACTAATATAGCAAACTATTTGCATACAAGTAAGAATATATCAACTACAGAAATACTATTACACATCAATACTATCCCCAACCACAAATAACATACTCACAGGGGCATTTTATTAAACAATTTGCATGCAATTAATCATTAAACCCTTTAAGCAATTCATCAAACACTTTGCATGCAAACTAATATAGCGAATGATTCAATACATATATCCTAAATTGTAGTAGTAAAAGTTATGGAAAATAAACCATATGATCAGTGGTATTTTACCTCAATATGGTTCAAGTTTCACCTTTTGATATTTCATAGATCAAACACTATAACAAAAATACCAACACAATCATATTTGGTGCTGATCAGGGGCTCATGTTCCAAGTGTCGTAAAATGCTCAAAATTGAAATTAATTGGAATTGTCTCAAACGTGAACGGGTGGATAGATCTCTTCCTCCTAATTCCGGCACTGCAAACGGTTCGAAAAACGGTCACCGTATGTGAAAGTTATGGCAAAAACAAAATCGCCCAATAACCCTTAATTTTTGAATTTAAAAAAAAATAAAAAAAAGAATATTCCACGGAATATTTCTTGGAATATTCCATGGAATATTCTGTTGGAACGGACCAATCAGAGGCTGCCATGTGGCAAGCCCCGGAGGCCGCCACGTGGCCCCAAGCTGACGTAAGCAAGGTGGGTGCGTATGTTAAAATTTTTTTGGTGGTGGGTGGTGGATTAAACCCCAAACCTACCCACCACAACTCCAAAGTTTTACCATTACGCCACCGCATTATGAATTGAAAACCATTTAAAAAAGGTTATATTTAAATGTTTGAATTTCGGCGGGTAGTAAAATTTGGGGGGCCAGCACCTAAGGGCCAGCCCCTCCCTTACCATACGACCGTGCCCAGGAACCGTGGGCCAGCATCTAATCGGGCGCGGAATCCTATGCAAATTGCCGAACCAGTCACATGCAAAAATTTAGTTGGTGGTTAAGGCATAATTGGCGGGACTTTTGGCGGTGGCGCCAAATTTGGCGGATGCCCAGATTTGGCAGAGCTCCACTAAATTTAGCTGGAGTTTTTTTAGGGGAAACTGGTAGTTATCATTAAATGACCATAACTTTGGCTAGGAAAGGCGGTTTTGGACGATTTTTTTTTTATTTATTATTTATTTATTTTTTTTTTTTTTTTTTTTTGGGTATTTTGGACGTTCTGAAGCCATTGGCATAGGTCTTTCAGCCATCAAAGGTCATTTTCATAGGTTTTGGAGTCGTGGAAGTTCTAGGAGTCACTAGGGCCCAGTATTGTGAGAACTGTTTCAGGTTGCAGGTATCCATTGGAGGTGAACCAGCAGTCAATCCTGAAGGATTCATGTGTTCTGAATCCGATTTTACAGTCTATTTCACCTGTAGAGACTTATATTCAGCTGTAAATTCATTTTGAGTATTTAATTAAAACGAGGACTGACCCATTTGGGGGCCTTGGACCCAGCAGGCGTAGCCCAGGAGGGGTGAACTGCTTCATCAACTTCTTTTGCATCTGTGGTTGATTTATTTAGCAGAACAAATTCATTTTAATGTGTTAAACAGTAAAAGGAAATATTTCTGCTATGCTTGAATGGATCATGAACAACTGAAAACTTCATTTGTTTCTTTACTGCAAGACACGGGAATGTTTTAAACATGTTTACTATTGAATTGAATACCTTGCAAACCTTTTTCAAGTAATTTCAAATTTAGATCAAGTTGGTATCAGAGCTATGTTGTTGTTTCTTTGTATCAAAAGCAGTCAAATAAGCTATAGACAGAGCCTGAAATGAGCCAGGAAGCCTTCGAAATTGCTCTTGTTATACAATTTCAAAGTAGATAAATGCTCTTTCAGTCAATCTCTGGTGTAGTTGTCTTTTGATTGTTTTTGTGCAAAGATCTTCTAATTGTCTTGCAAGTATTGATGCTTACCAGGTTGAAACTTAAAAGAGGGGAAGGACATTTGACTAGAGAAAGGGAGAATCCTCAATCAAGGAGGAAGGCCAGAGAGCCATCACCTTCACCTTCAATTTCACCCTCAAGGGTCTCAGCAGAAGCTTCAAGAATGTCTGAACATGAAGGAGAAATTCCACAAGACACGGATCCAAGAGAAGAAGAAAGAGTCTTTAGAAAGGCTTTCTTGGACTTCACTGAAATGGTGAGGATATTGTACCAAGAAAGAAATGAGAAATTTGCTGGAGAAGGGTCCAAACATCCACTTGAAGGAGAGGGTTCTTCAGGAGGTAAGAAGGATGATAATCATTCCAAGAAAGGACATGGAGGTAATGGTGATTCACCACCCCCATCGTCACCTCCTTCCTCTTCATCCTCGTCTTCTTCTTTTGCGCATAAACATAGATCCTCTGGAAAATGTCCTTTTTTGAAGCTTGATGTAAAATTTGAATTGCCTATGTTTAATGGTGAAGTGAATGCAGAAAATCTTGACAACTAGATTAGGCAGTTGGAAGTTTACTTAAGGATCCAGAACATGCATGATGATGCCACAAAGATCCAGTTGGCTTCTTTGAGAATGGATGGAGCAGCATTGGTCTCGTGGGAGGCCAAGACCAAAGAGGAGATCAAGAAATTTGGTAAGGTTACCTTAACATGGATCGACTTTCTGTTAGCCATTAAAAAACAATTTTATCCTCTTTCTCACATGCAAAAAGCCATTATGAACTGGCAAAATTTCAGACAACTTAAGGGTCAGAATGTTCAAGACTACATTCAAGAATTCAGGAGAAAATCTCTCTTGTTAGGGGTATATTTACAGACCCAGGACACCTTGCTGAAGTATATTGGTGGCCTGCATAGCTACCTTAGAC